>JAJQKJ010000420.1:0-68009 GCA_029574335.1 Rana kukunoris | reverse complement strand
AAATTAGGCAGAATATATACATTATATATTAATTACCTGTTGATGCTCGTTCTCTCGCTGCAAAGTAACTTGGCCCAGAGGGCAACTGTGGAGGCTAAATAGATGCCTTTTTATTCATATGGTGTGTAATGAGATGTATATTGATACTGTTTAATAAAGCAAACAAAAAAAAAAAGCTTATGGTGAAAGGTCCCTAGAGAAAAGTAATGAGACCATTCAAGTATATGTAGCAGTAGTAGAATGTTTCACACTGAGTAAGGTGTCAAATTGCCAGTAATTAAATGCCTACGTGTGCCGTTTTTTTTTCTTGGAATATGTTGCCTGCTCGGATTGGCAGAGGTTGTTACTCCAATCCGAGCAGGCTCTGTATTCATTTAAATACATTGTTCACCGGGATTGGCTAAGCGGTATATACTGTATGTAGCTGAAGCTACATACAGTATTACCACACATTCAGCAGGCATCCGAGCAGCTGACCTGGCGTATAAGACGACCCCTGCTTTTTGGCCAGTTTTAGTGTAAAAGATAGTCTTATACGCCAGCAAATACAGTACATATGTATATATTCAGTGTGATGGCTCTCTGTTTTCCCTTCCTAAGCCTGTGGGTGTTTGGTATCTCTGGTTGGAACAAATTGGCTTACCGTGGCTTGTGTTCTAACTTTATATATATACAGTGTACAATGCTAATTTAAAATACATTTTATGATGTTATGCACGTTCCCATACTTGTTGGTTTGCTCCTCTCACTTGGATTGGGTGCATACTTTGTGGGCCCATTGGGGTTGGACAGCTGGAATACATTTTACCTGTATTTATGTGTCCAGCATTTCAATGATGTTTATATATCGAATGTACCCATTTATACGTATGTTGCTTATGTTTTCTTTTTCACACATAATAGTTGCCTTAAAGGGGAGGTTCCCCTAAAAAGAAACTTTTAACATTGCCTGTGTCTTCTTAATAACATTTAGAATCGGCTGGTAGTTTAAAAAAAAAACACCCGTACATACCATTTTCGGCATGTACTCTCACCGCCGCTTCCGGGTCTGGCGGGGGGATGGGCGTTTGCCTACTTCATTGACAGGCATCCGATCGAACGCATACAGCGCGTCACGAGATGCCGAAAGAAGCCGAACGTTGGTGCGCATGCGCCGTATAGAGCCGCACCAACGTTCGGCTTCTTTCGGCATCTCGTGACGCGCTGTATGCGTCGATCGGATGCCTGTCCCCGGCTGCCAGAGCCGGAAGCGGCGGTGAGAGTACATGCCGAAAATGGTATGTACGGGTGTTTTTTTTTTAAACTACCAGCCGATTCTAAATGTTATTAAGAAGACACAGGCAATGTTAAAAGTTTCTTTTTAGGGGAACCACCCCTTTAAGCTCCCAAATAAGTGCATCAAGTACTCTGGAACTAAACCTACCATATAGAACAAATTATTTTCCTATGTAGTGCACCAAGTTGATGTTAGAGTGCTGATTATTCACTTTTACAGGCAGTATTTTAAGCTCAACTGTTTGAGTAAATTTATTTTTGTATTAAAGGTATATTTTTTACTTTCAGTTGTGTACTAATGTGCCTAAAAAGTCCATGTTCGATCATCTACTAGCTATTTACTTACACTATATTACCAAACGTATTGAGATGCTTGCATTTACACGCACATAAACTTTAATGGCATCCCGGTCTTAGTCCGTAGGGTTCAATATTAACAGCTTCAACTCTTCTGAGAAACCTGTTCACAAAGTTTAGGAGTGTCTCTATGGGAATGTTTGACCCCTAAACCTTGTGGAAAGCCTTACCAGAAGAGTTAAAGCTGTTAATAGCTGCAAAGGGTGGCCCAACCTAATATTGAACCCTGCGGACTAAGACTGGGATGCTATTAAAGTTCATGTGAGTGAAAAGACAGATGTCCCAATACTTTTGGTAATATAGTGTATTTTCCTCAGAGCTTAGTAAGAATGATAAAGCTCACCTGATTTCCACCATTCAATCATGTGCAAGCAAAAATGCAGTATCTGTTAAAGAAAACCTAAGACAAAGGTTTCCTTTTTGCTTTAGTACAATGTAAAGATAATATAAGATGTAATCTTGGAGCTTTATAAAAAAATAAGAAAAATAATAAAAACTTGCAATGGAACAGTGGCGACTGGTGTTTTTTTTTGGGGGGGGGGGTGGCAAACAACCAACCCCACGGGAGTCTGGCCGACCACCTGCCAGACGGTCTGGCATTTACCCCATCTAGGTGGTGGGCTGCAGACAGCGGCTCCTCTGAACCTCGTCTTCTGCTCTGTCTTTTTCAGCATCACGGCGGCTTCAGTGCATCTCCTCCTAGGCGCCAGGTGTCCAATAGGATTTCCTGTCTTTTCAGCCAATTGGGTGACAGGTCTCAGACTCAGTTTTAGAATAGAAAATATTTATTCGCTATTCTAACACACCTGGGTGGGCTGTGAGCGCACTCTCTGCGCCCCAAGCCCACCCTATTTCAAAGCATATTAGAGCCTCTAATCAGTGCTTCAAAAAAACACCCCCCCTATGGAATTCATACACCCGGCATCCTACAAGGGAAACCTAGAACAGAGTTAGGCCTCGTACACATGACCGAGGAACTCGTCGGAAAAGACACATCGTTTTCCTCAACCAGTTCCCTTGTTAGGCTTGTTGAGAATCTTAACAAGCTTTCTTTGCGTACACACTGTCAAGACAAAACCTTCGTCGTTCTCAAACACGGTGACGTACAACACGTACAACGGCACTATAAAGGGGAAGCTTGATTCCACTGGCACCAACCTTGGGGCTGCTTTTGCTAATCTCAAGTTACTGCGTGTTAAGTAAACAGTTTTCTCGGCGAAAAACATACACACAACCGTTTGTCTCGGCAAAAAAGCTCTGCCACCAAGTTTCTTGATGGATTCTGTCGAGGAAAACGGTCGTGTGTACGATGCCTATCACTCAAAAAATACTCTAAGTTGCAGGAACATGTCCAAGATTTATACCTAAAACAGTGTAGCTGCAAGTTTTGATGTAATTTATTCAGTAAATCACATCAACAGACAAAAAAGCATACATTTTACAATCTGTTTAACACTATTACAGCACTTAATTACTAAACACTGCCAATAGTAAGAAACGTGTCAGAATAGTGCTGTTACCTGCTCTCCTCTTTATTGATTTGGTTCACTGAATAAATACCACTAGAGCCAGCAGCTAGAATGTGAAGATCATGTTTTTTTTTGTTCTCTTCTTTATTGTTGTGTTTTTAATCCTAGGCACGAAGTATAATCTAAATAAAATGAAATTGCGCCACGTCAAAGCATGTTTTCAGCCTTGTGTTGGAGTTAAAAGCGTGTCACCTTTTATAGAGGATAATGTTGATTTCATTTCCTCAGTGATTACATTATAAATAAAATGTTGATGAATATATTTTGGGAATCAGAAAACGTGTAATGCACTCAAGAGCAAAATGTGTTTTGTAGCTCGGGGAATTTTGAGAACACAATCATTGCTTTTGATGGTGAATTCACCAAGGATTTAAAATGCCTGTAAGCAAATCTTTTTAAATTCTCTACAAACACAGCTGTACGATTCATTATACTTCAGATAAGGTTAACAAGGCATCAAGTTGGTGTGCATTACTGTTTTTCTGAGACTTGGAGTTATCACTAATATATATATATATAGATAGATATATATATATAGATAGATATATATAGATATAGATATATATATATATATATATCTATATATATATATATCTATATATATATACTGTATACCGCTGGCAACAAAATGAGTACACCCCTAGTGAAAATGTCCAAATTAGGGCCAATTAGCCATTTTCCCTCACCGGTGTCATGTGACTCCTTTGGCAGCGTACACACGATCGGTCAAACCGATGAGAACGGTCTGATGAACCGTTTTCATCCGACCAAACCGAACGTGTGTGGGCGCCATCGCTTATTTATCCATCGGTTAAAAAAAAAGAAAACTTGTTTTAAATTTAACCGATGGATACCTAACCGATAGCAAAAAACGATCGTTTGTAGGCACGACCATTGCTTAAAAATCCACGCATGCTCAGAATCAAGTCAACGCATGCTTGGAAGCATTGAACTTAATTTTTTTCAGCACGCCGTTGTGTTTTACGTCACCGCGTTCTAACACGATCAGTTTTTTTAACTGATGGTGTGTAGGCACGACTGACCATCAGCCAGCTTCATCGGTTAAGCGATGGAAAAATCCATCAGACCGTTCTTATCGGTTTGACCGATCGTGTGTACAGAGCATTAGTGTTACAAGGTCCCAGGTGTGAATGGGGAGCAGGTATGTTAAATCTGGCATATTGCAAATACCACCAGGCCTGTCACCTAGCTAGGATAGTTGACTGGAATGTGCACTTGGACACGAAGGCGTGGGTACGCCTGGAACACTCTTTCCTACCCACACCACTCTCCCAAGCTCCCTGGGTCAAATCGACGCAGAATTCCGCACCCTGTCGTTCACACCCCATCATCCATCCCACGCTGAACTCCTTTCGAGACTCCTGTGCTAAACACCACATCTCTTCTGTCTTGGGACCGATGACCCCACTTAGACAAAACCCTGACTTCCGCCCGGGGCTCTCACCTGCTTTTCTGCGAGATACGTGGCCCCATCGTCATATCCGCGCTGAAATTTTTTTTAACGCTGGCCAACTTATCCCTTACGAAGCGCTTGCAGCAACTATGTTGAATGGCACATTTCCCTTTTGGACCTACGTCCAACTTAGAAACTTTTTCATCCGATCCGACCAGTTGCCCACCTGGTCCCGTTCACTCACACCCTTCGAAGAACTTTGTTTACATGACCCACCTCTCACCCACTTGATCTCCTCCATTTACGCGATGCTATTTATGCACCAGAGTCCAAAACTTAATTGGGCCAGCCAAAAGTGGGAGGCTGACCTCTCCATTGACCTCACTGACAGAGAATGGGAAAACATCTATTCGTGTATACACAAGGGAACGGTGAATGTCCACGTACAGGAAAACTCCTTTAAAGTATTCTCACGCTGGTATAAGACCCCCCTAAGACTTCACAACATTTTTCCTTCTGTTTCCCCGAAGTGCTGGAGGTGTGAAGTTGAGAACGGCTCTCTACTACACATCTGGTGGTCATGTCCCAAACTGCAATCTTTTTGGAAGGAGGTTCACCGCCTGATTCTCCACATCACCACATACGACCTTGACTTTTCACCGGCGCAGTTTCTGCTTCACCACTCCAGCACTACCTCGAAAACCTACAGACGATCTTTAGCGATGCACCTCGTTAAGGCAGCGAAACTCTGTGTGCCAGCAAAATGGAAGTCTACTGAACCCCCCACTCTGTCAGATTGGTTAGGACGCGTACACAAGATGGCAGAGATGGAGCAGCTAATAAACCAGGCCCACGATACACCACACAAATACACGGAAATTTGGTCTTGTTGGCTCCACTTCCTCACGACGGATGAATATAAAACAATAGCCTCTTAGACACTTTCCGAGAGCTGTGGTGAGACACTGTCCGATTATCCCTGTTGTTCCCCCACCTTCTCCCTTACACCCATCCCTTCCAGATCCCTTCCCAGACTAGCCCCTCCCTACCAATATTCATCCCACTGACCGTGTACTGTTTCTGATCGAGATCCCACCTAGACTACCATATCCTTTATACCGAATTGCCCATCACCAATCCCCCTAACTGCCCTACACACCTTCTTCCCCCTAGGATTGCTCAACCCCATTTTCACTGCAGGACATTCTTCCTTATTTCCCCAGTCTACAATTGCAGATAACCTGACAAACCCTTTTGTTATGTGCAACATCTGCCGTCCTAGACACCGGCTATTCAAACCCTTTTTCATATCCTGAAAGGTTATGTTGTTATATATTACTGCCTGCTGTTGGTACATTGGTTAAACTGTGCCCTTTGAAGGCCTATACTGTTCTACCCGATTGTTAACTTTGCAATGTTAGTTCAATTTACTGTTGTTAAGGTACTGCGGCTGCGCCCGCATTTCTGCACCTGGACTTCAATGTACTTACTGTTAATACATTATATTTTGAACATAATAAAAACTTTTGAAACAAAAAAAAAAAAAAAAAAATCTGGCATATTGCTCTCATTCTCTCATACTGGTCACTGGAATTTTAATATGGCACCTGATGGCAGAAGACTCTCTGAGGATCTGAAAAAAATAATTGTTGTTCTACATAAATATGGGCTAGGCCCGTGTCCCCGACCTCTGCGCAATCATCCAGTGACAGGCACCACACTAGGGGTATTTCACGCCCTGGCAAAAAAGAGGGGGATTTCCACTTCACCTGGACCTCTCACACCCCTAGCGGACAACCCCGACTTTGCCCCGGGCGTGGGTAACTTGACTCTCAGAAGGACGCTCACACGTGCCCCCTTGCTAGCTAGCGAATGCTTTATGGGGGACAAACTTAGAGACTGGACAGCTCTTAAATCTGAACACAACTTCCCCAACATGAGACTATGGACCTATTTTCAGCTTCGTAATTACCTGGGCAAACTTGGGAGACCGCAGGACCTCATCAGACCACTGACCGATTTAGAGACCGTTTGTAGCTCACAATCCCCTTTGGATAAAGCCACTTCAGTAGTGTACTCTTGGTTACAACACGCTGGCGACTCGGAGAAGACCAGACATAAGGAGAGGTGGTCGGAGGACCTTGGGATGGAGATCTCTGAGAAACAATGGAGGTATGCCTGCACTCTTGCACATAAATGCTCAATTAGCACCAAACTGCAGGAAACGAGTTACAAGCTCCTAACACGCTGGTACCACACCCCTGACAGGCTCCATAAATGGAGCCCCCAGAGACCAGATACATGCTGGAGGTGCCAGACGGAAAGGGGCACTTTGATCCACATTTGGTGGAGCTGCCCCTTGATCTCTGCCTTCTGGGAGAAAATACTTTGTCTGATTAAGCAAATAACGGAGACCAAACTAGTGTTAAATGCTGCCTGCTGCCTATTGCACCTGTCCTCCTTCCCACTGGCGCGCTATAAGAGGTCCTTGACTATGCATCTCTTAAACGCTGCCAAATCTCTCATACCCTTGAACTGGAACTCCACTAGGGTGCCGCCCATCTCCGATTGGCTCCATAGAGTCCGCGAGATCTGCGAGATGGAAGACACCTTGGCTCAAGATAGAGGCTCAGCCGAGATCTTCCATGACACCTGGCAACCCTGGTTCTCTTTCAGATACTCACAGGATTATGAAGTGGCGAAGTCCGGGTAGCTACCGGTAAGACTCTTTCAGCAAAGTGGCCGTGCACCAGGTATTATATGTTATGCTACCTAGGAACACCCCCATCACCCATCCCCCCCCTTCTCTTTTTTCCTCCCCCTCTGCCCTTTTAAGTACTATCTATAACTTTTAACCTTTCTCTTGACTGCCTGAATGTGGCGCCTACAGCCAGCTACAACCTTACACATCCGATTTACAATAGTTTTGGCTGATGCAATCGTAGTTGCAATAGTAAACGGAATTTAGTTGCTATTCCTAATACGCAATACTATGAACCTTACTTACTCTCTCGAGAACCCACGGCAACATGGGGGCCCACTGGCTGCCCATGTGCTGACTCGGTCAGAAAACGTATTGTTAGCAAGTTATTGTTTAATCTGTTTTTTGGCAACCTTTTGATTATTTCTATCCGGCTGCGCCTGCGATAGAATTTTCATCATTTGTTTGACTCTTTTTATATATGTTTATCTTTCAATAAAAGACTTTGGGCCAGATTCACGAACACTTGCGCTGGAGTATTTGGATATGCGCCGCGTAACTGTGATGATGCGCCGTCGTTTCTATGTGCCCGTACCCACCAAACTAGATGCGCCCAATAACGACTCATTTGCGACCGGCGGAACGTTCCGACGCCAGAGTATCGTCAGCGTTTATTTTCGCTGGGCGCATCAGTCGCGCCCATTGATTTCCCCTGCAAATATGCAAATGAGGGATTTTTCACAATTCACGAACGGATTAGCACCATACGCTGGCTACATGCGCCGCGCGTATCTTTACTCCAGACGGTCACAGGTCAGCAGGAGAGCAGCTACAGCAGCGTTACCGACGATAAGAGCTAGCTGAGCACCCCCACTTGCAAGGACAACACCTCTGTGTGCCAACATGCCAGGGGCAATTGTGGTCCTAGAACTACTGATGGGTCCCCTGGAACCAAGAAGGCGGGCACGTGAGAGGATATACCGCACACGTATGAACCTCTTTGGCATGGGGGATGAGGAGGTGTATCGCCTATTCAGATTCAGCCCAGATGCAATACTTGAACTAACCACAACCCTGCAGGATGACATCACCAGCCCAACACACCGATCACAAGCAGTGCAGCCACTGGTGAAGGTCCTGGCAACACTTCATTTCCTAGCAAGTGGATCATTCCAGCGTACAAGTGGAGTGGTGGCTGGGATGTCACAGTCCTCCATAAGCAGATGTGTGCACCAGGTTGTCCCTGCAATCCTCAGACGCATGTCCAACCAGTTCATCAGACCAACCACTGAGGAGCTACGGCAGAAGGCAATGACAGATTTCTACAACATTGCCAGATTCCCACGCACTGTGGGGGCCATTGATTGCACACATGTGGCCCTACAGCCCCCAGTGCCACAGAGCACATATACCGCAATCGGAAGCATTGGCACTCCATCAACGTACAGGTGATAGCCGATGCCCAACGCCTCATATGGCACGTCCGTGCCAAACACCCCGGGTCCAGCCATGACAGTTTCATATACCGTCAGAGCCCCATCCCAGCAGAATTTAACCAGAACATGTATGGGGACAGCTGGCTGGTTGGTGAGTGACAAGGGAGTCAGGCATGACTATCCCCTCCCGTGATGCACAACAGAAATCGCACATGCATGACTAACATTCTCCTGTCTTTTACCTTACAGGTGACTCTGCATATGCATTGGGACCCCATCTAATGACTCCTTTCCGGAACCCCCAAACCAGAGGAGAGAGAAAATACAATGAAGCACACATCAAAACCCGTGCAGTGGTTGAGCAAACATTTGGGCTCCTGAAGTCCCGTTTCCGATGCTTGGATAAGTCTGGGGGGGCCCTCTTGTATTCCCCTACCTTTGTGTGCCAGATCATCGGTGCATGTTGCATACTACATAACTTTGCTATGAAAAAAGGCCTGCATATTGACATAAGTGATGACCTGACCCCCGACCCACACAGTCCCCACCTGCCAGAGGAGAACCAGTCTGCTGATGGAAGAGCAGTCAGGAGGGTCCTCGCCGTAGGCATCTTTGGACACTAAACCAAAACATTAATAACACAGACAGTGCACGCGTGTACACCACTGATGTCCCTAGATCACACACACCACATGCACATCGCATTGGATTAGCCCAAGTCCAGCATGTAGGAGTTGGGAGCAGTAACGCCAGCGTCAAGGCCCCAATGATGTCACTGTCCATTCACACACCTTTCACACATCATTCATTCAGCCGTGGGGTTCACTTCACCACCACGGCCGAGGGTGACACCCCTTACTTTCAGGAGTGCCACCCTCTCACATTCACACACCATTCACACTGTCCCCTGCACTCCTGACCGTGTGCAGTACAAAAAGAAATTAGAAATATCATATCCTGATCATTAAAAGAAAAATAATCTCATAACCTGAGAAAAATAAAAAATAAACTCATGACATGTCAAAAACAATAATATAAAACCAGAAAAAATAAAAGGCCTCATCGGGGATGCCGGGGGCTTCTTCTGGGGGCCCCTCTCTGGCTCCGCAGCTGCCTGGATGGAGTGGGTGGGGGTGGGGGGGCATCTGGAGGTGGCTGATCCCCAGGTGGGCCACTCCTGGCAGGTGTGGCCTGCGTGCCCTCCAAGGCCCTGGCTATCCGTCCAAGGTATGTGTTCGTCTGGGCCTGCATCCGGAGCTGACGGGTCACCTGGTAATGCTGGGCCCGCCGACTCAGCCTCCCCTGCTCCCGGATGGCAGCACTGTTCCCATGGATGGCAGCAGTGTTGGCCTGGACGGCTGCAGTAAGGTGCTGGATATCCCCCTGCACCTCCCCCAAAGTGGTGACCACTGCAGCGCAATTAGAGCTGACATCCTGCACTGCGTTGCTGAGGTTGGCAACGGAGCCCAGGCTGTCAGCCACTTTCTCCAAGTGCACCGCTATGGCCCCCATCTGTTCCGTCTGCCTGGCGTGATCCCTCGCCAACTGGTCCTGGACACCATCAGACACCCCCCTGGTCTTCTGGGTCGCCTTCCTGGGGCCAGAAGATGGATGTCCTCGGGTGGAAGGAGTCGCCCTTGAGGGGCTTCCAAGGATGGGGGAGGGGACGACAGACGGGCCAGGAGAAGGGGAGGAGACAGACAAAACCAAAGAAAAGTCCTGCTCTGCCACAGCAGGATCCTCCACAACCACCTCGGCAGGTGTGGTGTGGCCACTCTCCTCCTCCACAACCTCTTCACCACCCAGTGGCTCGGGCACATGATGGCGTGGGGGGGATGGGGTGGAATGCAGGCTGACAGATGATGGCCCAGCTCCGTCATCTGTGGATGACACAAAGCAGACACATGTTGGTGGTCCCACACACTTGGCACATGTCCCCCCCCCCCCCAAATGCAAAACAACAAATAGGGGATTATAAAACACTTACCTGTCCTTGTGCCTTCCTCCACGGAGTCATAGCCTGCGACCCCCTCCACCTGCTCCCTCTCCAGGCAGCGAGCAACTACCTCCTCCTCTGCGGTCAGGGTGACAGGACATGGGGGACCACCACCTGTGCCCCTCTCATACCTCCTGATGGAGGCCACCTTGTCCCTCACCTTGCGCCGCAGGTCATTTATTTTCTTTTGTATGTCCCCAGCAGTCCGGGTGGAGTAGCCCAGGACATTGACCCTGGCAGCAATGGACTCCAGGATGCCCTGCTTCCTCTCCCGGCTGGTCTTCCGGCTTTTTTTGCCATGGAGAAATTCATTCTCCATCTCCATAGCCGAGATAATCACTGAGACCTCCTGGGTATTAAAGTTGAGGTTCCTCCTCTCTCTGGGGGTAGCGGGAGCAGCCATTACAGTGCAAAAGTATCTTCCCTGGGGTGGGGGGAAACGGAACTACTTTTGCGCCGGAATGGCGTTTCCGCCAGCGCTTTTAAGCGCCCAGCGGAACGCATTGCGCTGACGTTTCCCAGGAAGTGGTGCCGACGGAAGTTGTGAGCATGCGCACAAGGGGGCGAGTGGAGCCGCACTCACTGCGCATGCTCCGTGGATGATGCGCTGAACGTAAGCCTCTGCGCCGGGCTCCGCCCATCATTTACATATGATCACACCCACTTCCACTTGCGTCGGGTTACGCCAGCGCATTATCGTTACTCTGGCGCAAGTTTACGCGCAACTGCTATGTGAATTACAGGACTTGCGCTGAAAGGGTCTTCAGAGTAACGTAAATGAGAAGCGTTACTCCAGAGGAAAGATACTCTCATCTACCTGAATCTGGCCCTTTGAATGTAAAAAAAAAAAAAAAATATGGGCTAGGCTATAAAGAGATTGCCAAGACCCTGAAACTGAGTTGCAGCACGGTGGTCAAGACCATACAGCAGTTTAACAGGACAGGTTCCCCTCAGAACAGGCCTCGCCATGGTCTACCAAAGACATTGAGTGCACATGCTCAGTGTCATATCCATAGGTTGTCTTTGGGGAATAGATGTATGAATGCTACCAGCATTGCTGCAGAGGTTGAAGGTGTGGGGGGTCAGCCTGTCAGTTCTTATACACCGCACACTGCATGAAATTGGTCTGCATAGCTCTAATCCGAGAAGGAAGCCTCTTCTAAAGACAATGCACAAGAAAGCCCAGAAACAGTTTGCTGAAGACAAGCAGATTAAGGACATGGATTACTGGAACCTGATGAGAGTTTGATGAGAGAAAGATAAACGTATTCGGTTCAGATAGTGTCAAGCATGTATGGTGGCAACCAGGTAAGGAGCACAAAGACAAGTGTGTCTTGCCTACAGTCAAGCAGGGTGGTGGGAGTGTCATGGTCTAGGGCTCCATAAGTGCTGCCAGCACTGGGGGGCTACAGTTCACTGAGGAAAGCATCAATGGCAACATGTTCTGTGACATACTAAAGCAGCGCATGATCCCCTCCCTTCAGAGACTGGGCCGCAGGGCAGTATTCCAACATGATAACGACCCCAAACACACATCCACTGCCCTGCTAATTGCTGAGGGTAAAGGTGATGGACTGGTCATGCATGTCTCCAGACCTAAACCCTATTGAGCATCTGTGGGGCATCCTCAAATGGAAGGTGGAGGAGCGCACGGTCTCTAAGGTCCACAAGGACTCTGGCTACAACCTGTGAAGCTCTAGTGAACTCCATGCCGAAGAGGGTTAAGGCAGTGCTGGAAAATAATGGTGGCCACATAAAATATTGACATTTTGGGCCCAATTTGGACATTTCCACTTAGGGATGTACTCACTTTTGTTGTCAGCGGTTCAGACATTCATGGCTGTGTTGAATTATTTTGAGGGGACAGCACATTTACACTGTTATACAGTGTTATCACATGAAAAGGTATAATAAACTCACTTTTGTGAGATATTGTATGTAACAGTCACCACCATTTACGATCTTCCATCAACCCAAGACAGCTTATACGACAGTCCGATTATTCATGTAGACACGATCCATTCCATTTCCCAGAATAACGAGGCTCTGTTCTCTAGTTTCAAAATGTATGAATGAACAAATGCTTTCATGGTTAGCTCTCTTATATACAGTACAAACATGTTACAGTTAATCAAAGGAACAACTCTCCCCCCCTTAACATCACACAATGGGGCTTCAATCACATTCACTTAGATAATGACATTCAGTTGAGGTAATTATCCGCCAGACGTTCTATCTCCGACAATAAGCTATTCACACCTGATCATCAATGGGCTCTTTACACCATACAGTGTCATTAGCATCACACAATGGAATGTCTTCCAGGAGCCAGTCTCAATTAACACCTCAACAGCCTATGTTACATGAGTCACTATTGATTGGTAGGGTCAGATTAAGCCAACTTGTAATATCTCAAGATATCCTGCAATACATGATTTGTCAGTAATGTCCCATCTCATGTAACTTGATATCATTTCTCAGTCACCCTATGCCCCTATCGGACATAGGGTGACCCTAGACCCAAGAGTCATCAGTGACGCTGGCACAGGCGTACCCCCCATCCTTCAAAAGTCTTTGGGTGTCACGGGCCATTCTGTTACACTGTATATATAAATATATATATATATATATATATATATACACACACACACATTACATAATGTGTATATATATATATATATATATATATATAGATGGACAAATGCAGCATAATAAATTAATGACTGTTTTGTGCTTACAAGAATCTAAAATGCTGCATGTCCTTCTAAATTTTACAGGCATACTCCACTTTTAAAGATGAGATACATCAAGATATCACATTAAGATTAAGGCAGCTCTGTTCTGCTGTGAAATTTTTAACAAAGAAGTTGTTTTGCATCTTGGCTAACAAGAAATCACATTTCCAATCGTTATAAAAAAATAAATAATCTGGAAGGAGGTCAGAAACTGTGTGGGAACACAACATAATTGTGTATGAATTTATCCAAAAAAACAAATGACAAAATCATGTGTAAAGACTTATAGAAGGTTTAGGGTTATATAACATCAGGGATACACTCCAGAATCGGTCCCAAGAAATACGTTCTGGGCACAGCCAACAATAGACACTAAAATAGAAATAATTCTTACTGGAAAATAAAGACTATGAATTACTCAGGGGAGTGTTGGTAAATACACTGGACAGGATAGTGCCCACCCCAGTGGTGGCCCGTCCATAGGGGGCGCATTGAGCGCCCCCCTTTCCAGGCAGTCCCCAAAAAATAAAAAATAAAACAAACATTTTTTTAAACTGTCCCTTTAAGATTTTTCTTTTTAAAAGGTCCTTAGGTTCTCTGTTTCCAGGCGCCGGTTGCAGTGCACTGTGGAAAGCTCCACGTCTATGTAATCACGAGATTGCAGACAAGGCACTTCATTTGTGGGCCCCCAAAACCCACCCTGTGGCGCATTCGATCCCACTGATCAGCATCCGCCCGTGCCGTAGTATGTATTACTACTGCCGGGTGCTTTGATTGACACTAGAGGTACATCACTTCCGGTTTTTAGTGTGCCATAACGCCCCAAGCAGAGGAAGAATGAGGAGCAGACTCCTCAACCTCGCTAGCAGAGGGGGACAGATGTACACATGTAAGGGGCCCCAGCTTGTCAACAGTACTGTCCCGCTACAGCTTACTCCTGGGCTTGGTCAGCAGTAGTGTTGCTCACGAATATTCGCATTGCGAATATTCGTTACGAATATTGCATATTCGAGTATTCGCGAATAAATCGAATATCGCGGTGAATATTCGCTATTAAGAATATTCACATTTTTTCAAATTTATTTTAAAAACAGATCACATCCTAGTGGTCTCCATCGACGTCTAAAAGCATTGCTGGTATGATTAGAGACCCTTGGCCGAGTAGCTGAGGCGATCCTTTTATGTTGCCGAAAATTCGCAATGCGAATATTCGTATTACGAATATTCGCGAATACTTTCTCTGCCCTTCTGTGTTTTGTGTATATATAAAAAAAAAAAAATTGCTTTAGTTTAGTCATATAAGTTTGTGTAAGTATAGTTAGTGTTTAGTGCATATTAGTTTAGTAATTCAGGAAATTATCTCCGTTTTCACATGTTAACAAGAATTTCGCAATCAATTTCGCATTCGCATTAGTGAAATTTCGCATTCGCATTAGCGAAATTTCGCAAATTTTTTTTTTTGATAAAATATCACGAATATTCGATATTAACGAATATTTCGCGAATATTCTTCTATATATTAGTGAAATATCGCGAAATCGAATATGGCGTATTCCGCTCATCACTAGTCAGCAGCAGCATCATTACATCTAAATACATACACTGCCTGTATCCTTACAATCTGATGCACACTCGCTCTGTGCCCTCTAGCACTCCGATCCTCCCCCCCTTCCCCCACCCCAATCTCCAGTGCCCCACTTTTAGAAGCCAGAACCGGAGCATAGCCTATGCTGAGTCTGACACTGCAGAGAGGGAGGTCAGGTGGCCTTTCATGTCGGGATATAAGATGGATTTGTTTGCAGGACATGAGATACTGACAAGTATTGTCAAAAGAGCAGGGGAGTGTGTGTGGGGTGGGGGGAAGGGGGGCAACTAAGTTTGCAGTCTCCCCATAGCTGGTACATATCCCCCCAATCAGGCACACATCACTGAATAAACATCCCCAAATCACTCTGTGTATGTCCAGATAAAGTGACAGTAATTTATGACCAATCCATTTTGCTCTGTGTTAAACTAAACATTATGGCCCGGGTTCACAAAGACGTATCTCGAGATGCGCCGCGTAAGTGTACTAGATACGCCTGAAAATAGGCTTCTTCCGACCGACGTAACTTTCCTACGCAGGCGTAGAGTGGGCACATATTTACGCTGGACACATCTGGCGCTTCCATTGATTTCCTATTCAAATATGCAAATGAGGGCGATAAGGCGATTCACGAACGTACATGCGCCCAGTGCAGGCTACGCGATGTGCGCGTAAGTTGTACGTCCAGGCCTAAAGTTATTCCACATAAAGCAGGTGTAATTCAGCAACAGACGTGCACATGTCAGCTGGAGAGCAGCTGCAGCAGCACTGTTACGGACAAGCTGAGCAACCACACTTCCAGAACAACACATCCGTATGCCAACATGCCAGGGGCAGCCATGGTCATAGCACTACTACTGTGTCCACAGGCACATAGGAGGGCACAGGAGAGGATATACCGAACGTGCATGAACATCTTGGGGGAATCGGAGGTGTATCGCATCTTCCGATTCAGCCCTGATGCCATCCTGGAATTAGCCACAGCCCTGCATGATGAAATCACCAGCCAGACACAACTCTCACATGCAGTTCAGCCACTGGTCAAGGTACTGGCAACACTCCATTTCCTTGCCAGTGGATCTTTCCAACGTACAAGTGGAGTTGTGTCTGAGATGTCACAATCCATCATGAGCAGATGTGTGCACCAGGTTGTTCCCGCAATCCTCACACACATGTCCCACCACATCACCAAACCCACCCATGAGCATCTGCGGCAGAAGGCAATGCAGGATTTCTACAGAGTTGCCTGATTCCCATGCACCATCGGGGCCATAGATTGCACAGATGTGGCACTACGGCCCCCCGTGCCACAGAGCACATATACCGCAATCGTAAGCAGTGGCATTCCATCAACGCACAGGTGATAGCCGATGCCCAATGCCTCATATGGCACGTCCGTGCCAAACACCCAGGGGCCAGCCACGAAAGCTACATACAGGCATACCCCACTTTTAAGTACACAATGGGGTTTATTTACTAAAGCTGAAAGGTGCAAAATCAGGCTCACTTCTGCATAGAAACCAATAAGCTTTCAGGTTTTATTAGCAAAGCTTAATTGAACAAGCTGAGGTTAGAAGCTCATTGGTTTCTATGCAGAAGTGAGCCTGATTTTGCACTTCCCAGCTTTAGTAAATAAACCTCATTGTGTACTTAAAAGTGGGGTATGCCTGTATACCGTCAAAGCGCTATTCCAATGGAATTCAATTCAAACAGAACGTGTACAGGGACAGCTGGCTGGTTGGTGAGTGACATGGGAGTCAGGCAAGGCTGTCCGACCCCATGATGCAGACATCACAAGGGGCACATGCACGGCTAACATCCTCCTGTCTTTTCCCTTCCAGGTGACTTAGCATATGCACTTGGGCCCCATCTCCTTGCTCCATACCGGAATCCCCAAACCAGAGCAGAGAGAAGATACGATGAGGCACACATACGCACCCGTGCAGTGGTGGAGCGCACATTTGGCATCCTGAAGTCCCGTTTCCGATGCCTGGATAATTCCGGGGGGGCCCTGTTGTATTCCCCAAACTTTGTGTGCCAGATAATCGGTGCATGTTGTGTGCTGCACAACTACGCCATGAGAAAGGGCGTGGAGATTGATATATGTGATGACCTGACCCCCGAATCACACAGTCCCCCCCTGCCCGAGGCTCATTCATCTGCTGAGGGAACAACAGTCAGGAGTTGCCTCCTGGAACGTATCTTTGCACATTTAACACACACACATTCATCACGGACAATACACGCATGCACACCACTGTGGTCCCTAGCTCACACACACCACATCCACCTCACATTGATTTAGCCCAAGTCCACCGCACAGGACTTGGGAGAAGCAAGGCCACGCCAAGGCACCAATGATGTTGCTGTCCATTTATACCACATTCACATGGTCGTGGGGATAACCTCTCCCCAACGACCCAGGGTTACATGCCTTGCTGGCAGCAATGTCACCCGCACATTCACACACCAGTCACACTGTAGCCTGCACTACAAAACAAAAAAACAAAAAAAGACTTCCGGTTCCGGCGCCGCATGTAGGGGAAGCAAGCTCCGGAGGCTCCGCTCAGACCGCCGAATAACCAGCTTACAAAGCCCCGGCACTGCCCCGGAACACGGCGTTTCACTGCGCCCATGCATAGCCCTACCCGCAAGGCATGGAGCGGTACCTGACACAGCCGCGGACATCCAAAGATCCCGGCGGCACGGACGTCCCATCGGAAGCCACGGCCGCGTCCAATATGGCGGCCGCAACACGAGGTACCTCCTCTTCACAGTATGCCCAAGTACAGCCAGTTCAGGGATGTCCTGATCAGGGCATCTCGCTAAGTGAGGACATGGACACTCTAGCTACTGGCTGTGTGGAGCAGGGAGACACACATGAGCGGATTGCTAAAGCTGTGGCAGCACTGCTTTCGCCCACCATCACAGCAGCTGTTGAAAGTGCAGTTGCAGTAGGCATTCAGCAGCTCCGCAAAGAAATTGGGGAACATTCCCTGAGGCTAACCACCGCAGAACAGCGCATTTCCTCAGTAGAGGACGATCAGTATAATATGAGCGGCGCCCTGGAACGGTTCACCCAAGATCTACAGCACCTCCATGAACGCATGGAAGACCAGGAGAACCGTTCCAGGAGGAATAATTTGAGGATTATTGGCCTGCCGGAATCATACAAGCCGGGCTCACTGCTGGACATATGCTCCGCCGCCCTCCCTGAATCCCTGGGCCTTGGTAGGAGGTGTGTGGTGGAGAGAGCCCATCGTATCGGCGCTATGTCTGAGGATCGTGCCAGCCCTAGGCCGGTGATTGCGAGGTATCTAAATTATGCTGACCGTATGGACGTCTTGCAGAGCTTCCGCAGAGCTCGATCGGCGGAGTTCGAGGGACACAAGTTGCTGATTTTTGCTGACTATTCTGCGGAGGTGTCTCGTAAGCGCAAAGAGTTCCAACCAGTGTGCGCGGAACTACACAAGAGGGGTATTCGCTTTACGCTGGCATACCCTGCTATCCTTCGCCTACAAGCCCCGAACGGAGAACAGCTCACATTGCAATCTCTGGATAAAGCCCGCGCTTATCTCCAGTCACTCGCAGCCGACAAGATATCACCAGGCACTTACGCTGACAGAGCTAAGCAAGGTCCCAGGGATCAGAGAAGCCCCAGGAAGGACCCGCCAAAACGCCTCAAGCACGCGTCCGCTCAGGGCCACCAAGAATCTGACTGATTACAAAAAGCTCATATCTCCTGGCCCAGGCCAAGAGGAACCGGATTGGTCCGTGCGGCTCCAAAGCAGCCTTATGTCTTCTCTAATTTTTGGGTCATGCGGGGATAGCCCTACGGCTGGGATGATGCCCCTGATTCTAGTCCCGCAGGTTGTCTACTGCCCTTGTGGATATGATCCAATAGCAATGCTGCTGTATGTATTCTCGTTGGGACTGCCATAGCTAGTTATACCCACCCTGATGACACACGCTGGTTCAATGTTTATTATGTTTATTGTAGCTGTGCCTATATTGTGTTGAGTCTCCCCTCTTAGAGGGTCACCATGCATCCCCACTGCTGAGCCTTTTCATGTTTTATATTTTTTCTTTTTTTTTATTTTTTTTTGGGCGGTTTTGCTCAATATGTTCAACACCACATTGTTGATATTTCTTAACCTCTAACACTTTCTTAAAAAAAAAAAAAAGCCGCAGTGTTGGATTCTACTAGTATCCCATGGTGGCGGTCTGACGGTACATCCGGCGGTGGGAATGCATGCGGAAAAAAGAGAAGTCTCGAATTAATGTTTTTTTTTCCCTTGTTTCTAACTTTCTTCCTTTACCTTTCTTTATTCCCGTGATTGTGCCCCTTTTCCTGCTGAGAGGATGGTTCCAATGGTCCTACCACCGAACACTACAAATGTACACCCACTTTCGAAACGTGCAAGGTCGCCCTGACCCAGGTAATTCACACTTACATCCTCGTATTGATCATCCCATGTTATGCCACCCATGGCTCAGATCTGTGTAGTTTCCTGGAATGTTAAGGGGCTAAGGTCACCCATCAAACGTATGAAAGTTCTCAGGCACTTAAAAAGGCTTAAGGCTGATATTGCTCTAATACAGGAGTCACATTTGGGAGAAAGAGATTTTTCCCGTATGCAGAAGCTGTGGGTAGGAAAGGTATTAGGCTCAGCCTCTTCTGGACGCAAAGCAGGGACACTCATTTTACTTCACAAGAATCTAGATTATGATCTCCTCTCGGTTAATAGTGATGGAGATGGTAGACGGATCTCTGTCCACCTCAAGCTCCCATCGGGAGAGATAAGGGTAACTAATATTTACACTCCCAACTCCCCTGACCAGGCGTACTTTACTAAACTAGCGTCTCTACTGGCAGCAGATGGGGACGTCCCACATCTTATAGGGGGTGATTTTAATTGCACTTTCTGCGATCGGGAAGATAGATCCGCCGTGCGCTCTCCCCCACCCTTGGCCCGTTTGTCCCGCTCTACATACCTATCGCATATGATACAGGCACTCAACTTAGTCGATACATGGAGGCTCCATCACCCTCTGGACAAGGAGTACACCTTTTTCTCCCCTGTCCATGGCTCCTTCGCTAGGTTGGACTATTTCCTGTGCACTCTCTCTCTTATGCCCAAGATTAGCCTTTCAAATATACACGACTTGGTGATCTCTGACCACTCTCCTATTTCGGTTTCAATATACACTCCTCAGGTCAACTCAGGGGCTAGGCAATGGCGGTTCCCAAATTTTCTATCCCAAAACGAGAGTTTCCAGACAATGATGTCAGAAGCTTGGGCGGAATATGCGCACAACAATACTCAGCACTTAGACGACCCTAACTTATTTTGGGAGGCGGGTAAGTCTTATATTAGGGGGAGGATTATATCATTTACATCGGCCTACAAGAAGAACACTCAAAAACAATTTATAGATGCTAGTATGAAAGTTCGGACAGCCCAATCGATCCTTAATGCCAATCGTACTGATGACAATCTGGTCGCCTGGCGAGATGCTAAAGACCAGTTTGACACCTGGGCAGAAAGAGTGGAGCTGATGAAGCTATCTGCCTCACAGCTACACTATCACAAATTTGGCAACAAAGCCGGGAAGCTACTTGCGAGACTCACCAAAGGTGCATACACCCCAACTCATATCACAGCTCTGCGCAACCCGGATGGCTCGCTGTCCACGGAACCACAAGATGTCAATAAGACGTTAGAGACATATTATACCCTCTTATATGGTCCAGCACCCATAGATACTGACATGGCTCAGGAATGGCTAGATGGTGTCGTTCTGCCGCAAATTGACCCGGACTTTTTGACCCGACTAAATGCCCCCATCACATTAGATGAAATTAGAGGAGCTATAGGTGGTCTCTCCAATGGCAAAGCCCCGGGCCCAGACGGTTACTCGCCTGAGTTCTTTAAGATGATGCTAGAAACAATTGCTCCTACTCTCCTATCTGTCTACAACTACATTTGGACTGGTGGACCATACCTCCCCACTGGTCATCTAGCCAACATCAAGCTTATTGCCAAGAAGGGGGAGGACCCTCTGGACCCGGGCTCTTTCCGTCCTATCTCTCTATTGAATGTCGACTCCAAAATAATCTCTAAAATTGTGGCCTCTAGGCTAGGGGACATAATGCCATCACTTATTCACCGGGCGCAGTCAGGGTTCACTAAAGGGAGATCTGCATCTGCCAACATCCGCAAGGTACTGGCGGCTCTTGAATATGCAAAATCTCACCCATCACAAAATGTAGTGATAGTTACATTAGATGCCGAAGAAGCTTTCGACAATGTTAGCTTCCGCTGGCTTTCCATGGTCATGCTCAAATTTGGACTGGTAGGCCCTTTTAGCACGTTCATTCACAACATGTACTCAGCTCCCTCGGCCACAGTGTCTGCAGCAGGAATCCAATCACCCTCCTTTAGATTACATAAAGGCACGAGACAAGGCTGTCCCCTCTCCCCTTTACTTTTTAATCTAGCCATAGAGCCCCTCTCACGTCTTCTTAATGCTACCCCTCTCCTCCATGGGTTGCCTTTTGGACATGAGGAAATGAGAGTGGCTCTTTTTGCCGACGACATACTTATTTTTTCCACTTCCCCCCAGAAGGACATCCCCATCATCCAGACGATATTTGACTCATTCCGCAAGTGTTCAGGCTTGAAAATAAACTTCACTAAAAGCGAGATTCTTCCCCTTGGGCTACGTTCATCTTACCAGCGCTCGTCCCCTCGCTCCTCCCTTCGGATCGCGGAACGTCATATCACCTATTTAGGGTTAAAAATTGGCAAGGAACCATCCTCTCTGTACTATCTGAACTATCCACACTTAATCGACAAACTAGTCAATGAAATGGAAACGTGGGCAGATTTGCCGCTCTCGTTCTTTGGGAGATGTTCACTGTTGAAGATGGTGAGCTTTGCCCGCCTACTGTATCCTCTACAGACCTTGCCTTTACTTTTGAAACATAAAGATGTCCAAATTTTGAACAAAGCTATCTCTAGATTCATTTGGAAGAAAGGTAGACCAAGGATTGCTATGTCTAAACTCCATCTCCCGAAGGGCGAGGGTGGCGTGGGTCTCCCAAATATCAGATTGTATAATTTATCTTGTTTATTGAGGATTGGAATAGATTGGTTAATAGGTTCCTCACGGTACTCCAACCATGCCCTGGAATCCGCCATGGTATCCCCCATAAATCTAGCCACCCTTCTTCACAGCTCGCTCCGAACTCTACCTGACCCCATCAAACAAAATCTTCTTTTCAGAGACACAGTAGTGGCCTGGAGAGAGATCAGGAAAAAACTGGGTCTCTCCCCTCATGTTTCTAGACACCTTCCGATCCACGGCAATCCTATGTTCTCACCCAGTCTCCTTTACGAACCTTTCTCTAAATGGAAGGACAAGGGCCTAACCAAAGTATGCTCTCTGTTCCAAGACTTATCTGGCAACCCCAAACCTTTCACATTACTGGCAGAGGAGTTCTCGCTACCCTCAGGTCATTTTCTCCCGGTTATGCAATATGTGGACTTTGTTAACAAGGTGTGCCCTAAAAAATATATTAGATTCCAACCATCCTTCTTGGACAAGCTGATTGCGGACGAAAAGTACTCTATAGCTAATATCTACTCCCCCCTTAATTTACGGTTTGCAAAACCGCTACGCCACACTTCTATGTCTGCTTGGACTGTAGACATTCCGAATCAAATAGATATAGATGACATTATTCGGGGCTATGGGCTCACTAGACGTATTACTCCGTGTGAATCCTGGAGAGAAACACAATTTAAATTGATGCACAGAGCATACTACCCTTTCTCCACAACGCACTCTCCTGATATAGGTCCTGCTTGCCAGTGGTGCCTCCAACATAGACCTACCTTGCTACATCGTTTATGGAACTGTATTGCTGTTACAGCCTTCTGGTCTAAGATTCTACTCTATATACGTGATGTGACAGGCTGCCTTCTGGAAAAAGAGCCTAGGCTGTTATTATTTGGCTGCCCACCAGAGGATAAGGCCCAGTCTGGGGCCTACAATCTTTTTTCTCAAGATACACGGCACTGGATCCTCCTCACTCTGCTGGTGGCTCGCAGGACTATCCTTAACCATTGGATATTGTCTACCCACCCATCCCTTGCTGCAGCGATTCAAAGCCTGAGGACTTTATTGTACAGGGAAAATCTAGACTTACATACGCATCCCTCGCAATCGAGAGACAGTTTCAACAAGAAATGGGAATCCTTTATCAAGTTTCATCTGTCTGTCTCCGAACAACAAAATTTGCTATCTTGCCCCTTCAGGTTCTCAACTAGGGGCCCCACCGGGCAGGTGACCCCCCCCGGTTGATTGCTTGATATGTCCACTTATATGCTCTAGATGGCCTGCCGGGTGTCCCCTTCCCTCGATCCCCCCCTGGCCGACCTTGCGAATATTCGATATCTTCCTTACCTTACTTACTCTGCTAAGTGGATGTAATAACCCTGAGGTTGAAGTTTGTTTACCAGTGTTACCAGTGTTCCTGATGAGATGTAGTATGTTGTATACTTTTGCTTTCTCACAGTCCTATGTCTGGGTTCCCACCCTCCTCTCCCCCCTCTTCCCTCTTTACCCCTTTCTTCCCTCCCCCCTACTCTATGCACCCCCATTCTTCTTTCTTCAGTTCACACATTCTGAGCAGGTTCTAGATTCGTTGTTCTACTTATTATACTCTTGCACTGGACTTGCTATTTTTCTTCTATGTTAAGCATAAGATATGACAACTGATATTATCTGTTCTATATCTAGTCACATTACATTGTTCTGATTGGGTGATGTATCCTATCTTTTATGTAATCTGCCTCTTTACATTTCTTGTTTTGAAATTAATAAAATATTGATGAAAAAAAAGGGATCATGTCGTGGGCCAGGCCTGGTGCCACGGCTCCGGCTCCTCAGTTGTCTGCAGGGAGCCTCGGGTGGGGGGGGGTGGGTCATCAGGAGGAGGATCATCCCCTGGTCTGTCACTGGCTGGCTGCCTGCCCTCCAATGCAAGAGCAATGCGGGTGAGGACCGAGTTTGTCTGAGCCTGCATCCGCAGCTGGCGGGGGGTGGTGTGCCACTGGTGGCGCCTGGTCTGCCTTCCTGACACCTCGATGGAAGCAGTATTGGCCTGTATAGCCACTCCAAGGCTCCTCACCTCTGCCACAAGGCCTGCTGCTGTGGCCTGCAGCTCCCCAATGGCTAGGGTATGTCGCTCCAGGCTGGCCTGCATATTAGAGCCCTGGTCACCAGATGGTGAGGGATCCCCTGCCCCCATGTGCTGTCGCATGGCCTCCAGGGTCTGTATATTGGTCGCCCATGCAGGTCACCATAGCAAGGCTGTCAGAGATGGAGCTGCTCTGCTCCGCCTGCTGCAAAAGACACTGCTGCACAGCCGCTGTGCATGTAGCCTGGGTCTGGGCTGAGGAGGCCAGGCTGTCTGCCACACGGCACAGGTCACAGGCAATAGCACCCATCTGGCGCGTCTGCCGGGCCTGCTCCCTCTGCAGCCCCTCTTGGAGGGCTCCGGGTACACCTCTGGTCTTCCGTAGAGCCTTCTTTGCACCCCTTCACATGCTACACACCGAATGGGGGATAAAACACACTTACCTGTCCTCAAGTCCTGCTCACCGGAGTCAAAGCCCTCCATGACCTCCACCTGCTCCCGCTCCAGACACCTGGCGACGACCTCCTCCTCAGGTGACAACCGCAGAGCAGAGGCTGGCCCCCCTCCCATGCCCCTGGCATGCCTCCTCATACTGGCCAGCTTATCCCGGACCCGACGTCTCATAGCATTGATTGTCTTACTGATCTTGCCAGGGGTCCTGGTCTTATTCCCAATGGAATTGACATCCAGGGTGATCTTCTCCAGGATCTCCGTCTTACGTACCCTGCTGGTCCTGGCACTGTGGGCACCATGCAGGTATACATCAAATTAGGCTATTGCCGATATCAGGATAGCCCTCTCCTCCTTAGAGAAGTTTCTCTTCCTCCTCTACTTGCCAACATTTGCAGCTGCCACCGCCAAACAAAAGTACTTTTGTTTCAGGGAGGGAAACAAGCGGATGTACCTTTGCGCCGGACGGGCGTATGGCTGGGCGTATTTATGCGCTCGGCGTAAGCCGGTGGGCCGGCATATCCCAGGAAGTTGCGCCGGCGTAGGTCTGAGCATGCGCACAGGGGTGCAGGTCATACGTCTGCGTCACGGCGCATGCGCCGTTCATGATACGCCGGGCGTAAAGCATTGCACCACGCTCGGACCATCATTTGCATAAGGTCACACCCACTTACACTTACGCTGGCTTACGCCGACGAAATTAAGTTACGATGGCGCCACGTTGGGAGCATTTGCTTTGTGAATTCCTTACTTGCCTCTCTGCGGCATAAATATGCGCCGATGTATGTGAATCTACCCCTATATATCTATGGAATAACAATACTCAATAAACAGAGTATAGCACAGTGTTCACAGCTATTTGCATTGTAACACTATTGTATGAACACTGATTATTTCATGAATAATTTCTGTTTATGGAGGTTTGTTATTTTGTGTTTACTTACATGTGTAACCAAGCTTGGTTGTATTTTTCACATGCCACATGTAGGGCAGTGTGTTAATTTCATCTGGTGGGATGGCTGGCCAGTGGGCTGGCCCTGCGGAATGTTGGTGGTCAAGCTGGCGGGGGGGCGGGGGGGCAGGCAGGTCTTAAGCTGTGTAAGGGGCCCCCAACATTTTTGATGGCTGCCCTGCTCATTGGTCCAGAAGGAGGGCTGAGCACCTGCAGGAGAAGAGAGCTGAATGTTCTGCCTACTTCCTGGTGTTTAACCCCTGCAAAATGAATGTGGTGAAGTTTTACTTTGCAAAGAATACCCAATAACATGCAAGGAAATTAAGAACATTTTTTTTTGCTTGCACATGATTAAATAACGGAAGTCAGCAGTGCTTTATGTAATTCACTAAGCTCTGGTAAAATTTGCTTAGAAAGTGAACAGTCTATTTGTATTTAATAAATCAACCTCAAAGGTGGAAAGAAAGTTAAAAATAAAATGTTCATGATTTTAGCCTATAGAGTCAATAAGCCACAAGACAGGCATATGACATTTTAACAGAATGTAGAAAGGGAGATCTACTGGGAAAAAATGTTGATTAGTATACAATAACCAGGGCTCAAAATTTCAAAATTTCAAGTCCTGAGCCACTAGCCAGGACTTAAGAGTTACTAGCCACTAGTTGCACCACCCAACCCCTCCCCTGCCCCACTCCTAAGTCCGCCCCTAAACACGTCCTTGTAAATTATCTCATGAAATACTGAGCTGGACCATGTGATAGGAGGATCGCTAGACCGGCTCGTGTGATAGGCGGATCACTGAATGAATCTACTATTACACAAGCCGGTATAGGGGGGCAGGATCTTGTTACACAGAGCCGCCAAACACAGACCCAGCTGAGCTCAGTACGTAACACACAGTGGGAGATGCCTGCTGTGTGCGTGTGAGGAGGAGCTGACAGTTTCCCAGCTGATCGCTTCAGCCAGGAAACTGTCAGCATGCTCTGTCCCTGCACCTCACTCGCCCTACACTAAATTTCACTCGCAAAATGCGAGCATGCGAGTGGAATTTTTGAGGGCTGCAATAACATTGCCACTTTATCATTCACTTGCATTTCCATTTGACTTGAGTTTTAACCCTTCCTTGCTATATAAAAATAAAAGTTTTGTCTATAAATACACTTTAACCACTTAAGACCTGGACCATTATGCAGGTAAAGGACCTGGCCAGTTTTTGCGATTCGGCACTGCGTGGATTTCACTGACAATTGCGTGGTCGTGCGATGTGGCTCCCAAACAAAATTGGCGTCCTTTTTTTCCAACAAATAGAGCTTTCTTTTGGTGGTATTTGATCACCTCTGCGATTTTTATTTTTTGGGCTATAAACAAAAATAGAATGACAATTTTGAAAAAAATGCAATATTTTTTACTTTTTGCTATAATAAATATCCCCAAAAAAAAGATATAAAAAAAAACATTATTTTTTTATCAGTTTATGCCGATACGTATTCTTCTACCTATTTTTAGTAAAAAAAATTGCAATAAGCGTTTATTTATTGGTTTGTGCAAAATTTATAGGGCCAGATTCACAGAGCGATTACGCCGGCGTAACAGGAGATGCGCGGCGTAAGTCTAAATTTGCGCATTCGTTTCGATACTCTGCATCTCCAAAACGAGATACGCAAGAAATCTACTTTTTTTTGTCCGGCGTAATTTCGATAGACAGGCGCATCCGTCCGCGCAAAACTGCGCTAGACACACCATTGATTTGCTATTTAAAATTAGACCATATAAAAGGTGGTCTAAAATTAGACAATTCGTCTACATGTCAGAGAAAGCAACACTGTTAGTGAGGAGCTGAGCAGTCACACGTGTTGCACACCAATCTGTATGCCAACATGCCAGTGGCATCCATGCTCATAGCTATACTACTGACTTTGGATGGGCAAAGAAGGAGGAGAGCACGGAGGAGGGCATGGAGGAGGGCACGGAAGTGGATTTTTTTTTCCCCCAAAAAAATTGTCTTTGATTTTCTAAACATTTTGACCAGAAATATACATACATATATACATCAATACATAACATACATACAAATTACAAACACGGTCTCACTATTCTTCACTTGATATATCACACACGCATAGACATCTTTGGCATGAGAGATTCTGAGGTGTCTCGCATCTTCAGATTCACCCCTCATGCCATCCTGGAATTAACGACAAACCTGCAGGAGGACATCCCCAGCCCAACACATGACACCACCCATGACACCCATGACAGCTACATATACAATCCTAGCCCCATCCCCACAGATTTCCATCAGAACATGTATGGGGACAGCTGGCTGGTTGGTGAGTGACATGGGTGGCAGCCATGACTGTCCCCCCCATGATGCTGAAATCACAAGGGGCCCATGCACTACTAACATCCTCCTGTCTTATCCCTTCAGGGTGACTCTGCATATGCACTGGGACCCCATCTCATGACTCCTATCTGGAACCCCCCATGGTACCCTGTTGTATTCCCCCAACTTTGTATGCCAGATCATTGGTGCATGTTGCATGCTGCACAACTTCGCAGTGAGAAAGGGCCTGCAGATTGACATAAGTGATGACCTGACCCCCGAACCAGACAATCCCCCCCTAACCGAGGCTACCCTGTCTTCTGAGGGAAGAGCAACCAGGAGACAGCTCACATTAGGCATCTTTGCACGTTAAACACACACATTAATCATGGCACAATGAGAATGCATTCATGCACACCACTGTGGTCCCTAGCACAGACACATCACATACTCATCACATTGGATTGGCACAAGCCCACCATGCAGGACATGTGAGCAGCAACGCCACGCCACGGCTACAATTATGTCACTGTACATTCATACACCATTCACACGGACCTGGGGATCACTTCTCCCTGGTCCTGGGGAACCCTTCTCCACCAAAACTGAGGGTGACACCCCTTTTCCGGCAGGAATGTCACCCCCACATTCCAAAAACATTCACAACACAAAAAAAAAAAATGTCCAGCAAAAAAAAAAAATGCCCAGCAAAAAAATTATTTGAAAAAAACACAACAAAGAAAACACAGAAAAGACAAAAATCACTCTGCAAAACAGTCACCAAATATCTCAAAGACACGTCACAAACAAACAAACGCTAATAAACAACAGAACAAAAGCACCGTGCTGTATAGGGAGGGATACAAAGGGATGTACTTTTGCAAAGGAAGTGCGTTTGTGTCTGTCTATTTATGCTGTCTGCATAGTTCATTACGTTGCCCTAGTCCACTTCCAATTTCACTGATTGCGCCGTTCCCGAGTTGTGAGCATGCGCACAGAGGTGCTGACCATGGTCTGCTTCAAACGCGCATGCGCGAGCCGGCCGGTCCTTCATTTGCATGGGGTCACGGCTCATTTCAATGTAACACGCCCACGTCCTTCCCAATTTGAATTACTCCGCCTTGCGCCTCTGAAATAACGTTGCGCAGGCGCAAATTTCTGCGCAAAACCGACGAGAATAGGGTGATTGCGCCGCTACGTTGCCCCAGTCTAACGTAAAGGCGGTGCGCTACGCCGGTCCAATAATGCGCAGATGTACGTGAATCTGGCCCATAGTGTTTACTAAATAGGGGATAGTTGTATGGCATTTTTATTAATATTTTTTTTTTTTACTACTAATGGTGGCGATCAGCGATTTTTTCATGACTGCGACATTATGGCGGACACATCAGGCAATTTTGACACATTTTTGGGGACATTGTAATTTTTACAGCGAAAAGTGCTATAAAAATGCACTGATACTGTGAAAATTACAATTGCAGTTTATGAGTTAACCACTAGGGGGCGGTGTAGGGGTTAAGTGTGACCTCATGTGTGTTTCTAACTCTAGGGGGCCGGGGCTGGACATCAGTGATTGTCGTTCCCTATATCAGGGAACAGATGGTCACTGACATTGCCACAGTGAAGAATGGGAAAGGTGTGTTTACACACACCTCTCCCCGTTCTTCAGCTCCTGTAACTGATCGCGGGACACTGGCGGCGATCGGGTCTGCAGGTCCCGCGGGCGCGGTCACGGAGCTGCGGACTGGGTTGCGTACTTGCGCCGGCGGTGCACGCGCATCCCACGGTTGGGCTCTTAAAGGGGACGGATATTTACGTGCCTGTGCCCAGCCGTACCATTCTGCCGAGGTATATTGGCGTTAGGCGGTCCTTAAGTGGTCAAAGATGAATTCCAGATTTGGATATTTAATACATAGTTATATTGGTCCAGGTTGGGTCAAAGTCATTTTGCATGTACCATACCCGGCACTGGAAGTTGGAAATGAAGGAAATAGACACTGCTACTCCAGTGTTCTCCACTTACTTCTAGGTCCCATGGCAAATGGCTGCCCTGCTGGATTCTGGCCACTCAACATGGGCCCCATTCAGAGAATGCTTTGCATTTTCTGAATAGATCCAAATTGTTTTTTGATTGGACAAAGTGGAGAGGTGGTGGGATTGAGACACCTTTGGACGTCAGCATTGTCAGTTTTTGGTGAGAGCAGTGCTAGATGCACTAGCAGATTTAAATTGACTTGACTAACAAATTAAAGCCAAGCTTCAGCTAACACTTTTTAAACAGTTATTACAACAGTTTTTTTTTAAGATTTTTGGATTAAAGTTTTACATGAATTAATAAAAGCTGGCCAATGTACGTAAATTCACATTGTTGTGCTTATAGTGACAACCAGAAATTCATAAAGAGCTACCCCCTCAGGAGCTGCTTCAAACAAACTCCCAGATAAACTAGTTGGCCCACCTCTGATACTGGCCATTCAAGTGGAAAGCATTGGTACTCAACTTGGGGACTCATCTCCGCTCAAATGACCCTTTTGTACAGAGACTTTTATAACAAGGACCTAAAAACATCTGCCTCCACAAGAGTTGGAAGATTGAGAGACCTGAGGCATTGGAACAGAAAAGTACCAATATGATGTCCAGTTCTGGGCACCAGTCCTCAGGAAGGATATACTGGAAATGGAGTGAGTATAAAGAAGGACAACAAAGCTAATAAAGCGTCTTGAGGATATTTGATATATGAGCAAAGGTTGCAAGCACTGAACTTATTCTCTCAAAATTCCAGAAATTGTATTGTTTTGCTGTATTGCCAGCAATTATAAATGTGATTTGACTCAGATTTTTTCTTTAGAAATGTCAGTTTTGCTGCAGTAGGTTCTATGCATGCTACAGATGCACCACTTTACAGGCAGACAAAGGGGAATCCCCAAGCACTATATTTAAAGTAATTTTTCATTTTTATTGTTCCATTTTAAGCATCATTAAAATCACTGCTCCTGTAAAAACAATATTTTCAAAAAAATTTTTTGCAATGATACATATACCACAGGGCAGTACCTGGACCCCCATACCATTTTTTTGGCCAATTACTTGCATATAACCTTCAAAATGGGGGATTTAGATTTTTTAAGTTCAGGTCCGCTAGATTTAAATAGGGTTTGTCGGTTGGGTGAGAGCTTTTTCTCTGTTTGCAAGCTCTGGTGCAAACTGAACAGGAGGGTGTTCGGCCCATCTCTATCACTGATTGAAGCTGTTCAAGAGCCAGCTCAGATACCTTTGACTAGTTCACCCTCTACTGGATAATAGATAAAAATAATAGAATCCTTGAATCCACACTCCCTTTGGAGATAATCTAAATAATTAATTGAAGTACCTCCGATTCACCAGGACTAGACAAGTTACCTGCCAAATAAAGCAAAAAAGCTCTATAAAAAAGGTGTGGAGGGGACAAGGGAGCCCCCAGAAAGCAAAAAATGGCGGGTCAACAACAGCTTAACCACTTCCATACCAGGCACTTACGCACCTTCCCGCCCAAGCCAATTTTCAGCTTTCAGCACTGTCGCAATTTGAATGACAATTGCGCGGTCATGCTACACTGCACCCAAACAAAATTGGCGTCCTTTTTTCCCCACAAATAGAGCTTTCTTTTGGTGGTATTTGATCACCTCTGCTGTTTTTTTTTTTTGTGCAACAACTAAAAATAGAGCGAAGATTTTGAAAAAAAAATAAAGTTTTTATTTTTTTCTGTTGATTTTTTTGTAAATGAGTATGTTTTCTCTTTCAATTATGGGCACTGATATGGTGGCACTGATGGGCACCGATGAGGTGGCACTGATGGGCACCGATGAGGTAGTTCTGATGGGCACTGATTAGGTAGCACTGATGGGCACTGATAGGCGGCGCTGGTATTGGGCACTGATGGGCACTCATGGGCGGCACTGATGGGCACTCATGGGCGGCACTGATGGGCACTCATAGGCAGCACTGGGCACTCATAGGCAGCACAGATGGGCCCTCATAGGCGGCACAGGTGGGCACTGATAGGCGGCACAGGTGGGCACTCATAGGCGGCACAGGTGGGCACTGATAGGCGGCACAGGTGGGCACTGATAGGCGGCACAGGTGGGCACTGATAGGCGGCACAGGTGGGCACTGGTAGGTGGGCACTGGGCATGGATTGGCACTGTGGGGTGGCACTGACAGACACTGGGGTGGCACTGATGATCACTGAGGGGTGGCACTGATGGATCAATGTTGCCAATCAGTGCCCATGTGTGGGCACTGATTGGCATAATTTTTTTTACTGCCCCCCCCCTTTTTTTTTTGTCATTTTTTTTTTTTTTGTCATTTTTTTTTTTTTTTTTTGTCATTTTTTTTTGTATTTTTTTTGTATTTTTTTTTATTTCCCTGGTGGTCTAGTGTGGCGATCCGAGGGGGGGCTGCGCTGATAAACAATCAGCGCGAACCCCCCCTGTCAGGAGAGCCGCTGATCGGCTCTCCTGTACTCGCGTCTGTCAGACGCGAGTGAGGAAGAGCCGTCGGCGGCTCTTCCTGTTTACATCGTGATCAGCCGTGATTGGACACGGCTGATCACGTGGTAACGAGGCTCCGCCGGAGACTCGTTACCGAGATCGGAGGTGCAGGGTGTCAGACTGACACCCCGCATCACCGATCGCCGCGCTGCGCGCCCCCACGGGCGCGCGCGGCATTGAAATCGTGCTAGACGTTTGAGAACGTCTAGTCACGATTTCATAACCACTTCCCTGCCGTAAATCGGCTATTGGCCGGGCGGGAAGTGGTTAAGGTACAAAAATATGAAAAAGGCTTTATTAGGGGTGGGGGTATCATATATATTAAATATCAAGCATATGTGAGGAGAACAATGTATCCGATATAACACAGTATATCTCACAATACCTAACCATTTAATTAAAAAACATGCTGCAGAAAATATAAATTAAAAATGCACTCTGCGCTCTGAGGCCGCGTACACACGATCAGACCAGTCCGATGAAACTGGTCCGCAGACCAGTTTCATCGGACCAGTTTGATGGTGTGTACGGCCCATCGGACCGTTGTCTGTCGGACCAAAGTTTCAAAATCTGTCTGACGGACACCTGTCCGTCGGACAAGTTCGATGGTTAGTACGCAAAAGCATCGGACCAAAAACCCGCGCATGCTCCGAATCAAGTCAACGCATGCTTGGAAGCACTGAACTTCATTTTTTCAGCATGTCGTTGCGTTCTACGTCACCGCGTTCTGGTCTGATCGGATTTTTGGTCCGACGGTGTGTACACACATCAGACCATCAGACCACTTCAGCCTGGTCCGATGAAAACGATCCGTCAGACCAGTTTCATCAGACCGGTCTGATCGTGTGTACGTGGCGATAGAGATTCACACTTCACTGGGACAGCAGGTGTCCATTAAACCTCCATAGAGGAGGAAGGAGCAGGCATGTATGAGAGAAGGTTTGAGGTAAAAGGTAGTGAATGGTTGCCCAGCTGGGCGCTCACCAAATCAGTCGCTCAATAGTTCTATTGCCAGGAACAGTTAAAGTCTCTGTCCCCCCTCTGCTCGGCCTTGGATGGCTATATGCCGGCTTCAGACTGCCATCTGAGCTGCAGCATGCGGCTGGATTCTCCAGTGAATTCTTAAAGAGAGATCTCTCACAGCAGGTATGCAAAAAGGAAAGTCTGGAACACAGTGTTAGATCAGCATGGGCGGAAGTGGACTGTACATAGCGGTACCCCGAATGTAGTCAGTTACAGAAAGTGAGTCCTTTGCAATGCTGGACTGGGTAGCAAACTTGAAGCCAGCTTACTAGCTCTGCATAGGCTACGTTAACATTTCGTGCATCTCCATGCACTTCTTCAGAACCTTCTGAAGAAGACAAGATTTTGACATGGAATGGCTGTGGCAATCTGAGTATACAAAAAGCACCTCATCCACATTTTTCCCAGAGAAAACCCTCACACCTGATGCCCCAGAGTTTGCACCCTAGGTTAGAGTGCAGGATGGATAGGAGGGTGCCCCTGTTGAGCCAACTGGAGAGGTGGCAGTACTCCCATCATTCCCCTTGAGCCTGAACGTGAGACTTCTACTCAAGACACACCCAAGCTTAAAGAATTTTCAAAGGAAGAGTCCAAAAGAGGTCATTGTCGCCGTTCACAGGCCCCCTGGTGTGCAGGTAACTCCCATTCTGGCACCAGTGGTTGATGTTCCCAATACAGCTTGCTACACAGCATGGTAGAACCTCCCCTGGCATGGTTCTGTTACCAAAAAAACAAAAAAATAAAAAATAAGTTTGACCATTAAAAATTGTATTTAGTTGTTGTAGTCTGCATTTGTGTTAATTGGGGACCAAAGATTTTTGGTAGAGGCAGTGTGTAGCCTAGCTGGTGGCCCCTTTAAGCTGGTCTGCAAAATGTTCTTCCCTGTTGCAGTTTATTTATTAAAAATTGTCCCTAGTATAGAGGAAGCAGCAATCATCTTGAGGTAGGCCGAAAGCTAAGGGTGGCTTTTATTGCCTTCATCTGCAGTGTTAGACTCTCCTCACACACTGGATGGACAGAACTGAGAGCAAGTGTCCAAGTCTGGAGAGCCACAAGATAAGCTGGACTGAACTGTAGTGAGCTTTACAGAGTGCAGAACAGGCTGAAAATGTGGTGCTGCTATGAACAATGCCTCACTGCTGAGCCACTGGATAGTGTGTCAGGAGGTGCATCTTGCCAGGCTGCCAAATGGGCTGTGCTGTACTGATGGACAGAACCAAGACCTGTATTCAGAACTGTGAGTAAGCTGCTGGGCTGTGCCCACCAGAAAGCTGCTGTTCCAGTTCTGTTGTTTCAACTGTGTTATTGCCATTAAGGAATCCATAGTTTGAGAAGGTTACAGACTCATCCAACACCAGCTTCAGAGAGGGGCCTTTTACTGGCCCTCAAGATGATGTACTGGAATCCTTTGGATTGGTAAGAGTCCTATCAGTCATTTACATAGAGTAGACTATGTTGCTATTTACTGCAGTAAATGTGTTACTTGTGGGGAGTTGGACATGCAATTTTGACTTTTGAACCTTGGGATTATAAGTGCTCTCACATGACAAAGAGAGTGAGTGCTCCTACCAGCAGTCTAAGGGCTCCCATGCAGACAGACTTGTTAGTGTACAAGCCAGTGGTGTAGGCAGTGTTAACTGTATGCTTAACTAGGCTGTTGGAAAAGTACAGTTTCCATAACTAATTGGCATTTGTCATTTGGTAATAACAGTGCATTTTTGTAATAGCAGTGCATGTATTCTCCAGACATGTGCACAGAAAAATTCGTTTTTTTTTTGTTCCGTTTCGTATGGTCCCGTCTGTTCGTTTCCGTTCGTTTTTCGTAAGACGCCCGTTTTCCCGTTCGTTCCCGTTCGTTTGTCGTATGACGCGATTTTTTCGTATTCCGGTTACCGTTTTATTTTCGTACATGCGGGATGATTCGTTATTCTGTTTAATTCATGTTCGTTTCTTGTTAGACAATAATTATCGTGAATTTTCGTCAATTTGCATTCTGTGTATCTTGAATGCTTTTTTTTTGTTAGTGTCAGTTGTACTGTATGTTCATTGTTCAATGACATCTATAACAAAAGAATTTCATTATGTATATTGAATGAATTCCTTTTTCTGTTATAGGTGTCATATCAACATACGAAAATAACAAAAGAAACAGGTTCAAATGCAAATCTTTTGTTTATGTTTTTTTGAATGGCCAGAGAGTTAGGCTGGCCATACATGATACAATTTTCTGTGCAATTTTCTTTAGATTTACCTTCAACTATGTAGTGCAAGGGCCTGCCTGATTGCATACAATTGAAAGTGTTGTTTAGTTTGACCTCAAATATGTTTTTTGGTAAATCTAAAAGAAAATTGTACAAGAAAATTGAACATGTATGGCCAGCCTCAGTGACTGAAAGCAGCTTCTCTTTTGTGCAGAATAGTGAGTACACTTGTACAGCAAAGCCTAATAAACTTTTCTGTGGATTTTCATCTGAAGGGAGATCAGTTGGCCAGACTTCTGAACCCAAAAATGGTTTTCTGATGCAGTTTAAAAACGAACAAATGTTCTGAGAACGATCGGAAAACGATCGTTTTTATGTTTGTTGTTAAAATAGTCTGACCAAGTGTATGGGGCTTAACAATAGTATTGTTAAGCCCCATACACTTGGTCAGACTATTTTAACAACAAAAATACACACCCTCCTTGTCCCTAGTAGTTTGCCCAGTGCCCTACGTGTCCTTTTATATAATAAAAACTGTTCTTTCTGCCTAGAAACTGTAGATTGCCCATAGCAACCAAAAGTGTCTCTTTATGTCAAAAATGGTTTTAGATTAGCTAGAAAACAGCGATAATAAATTATAATCACTTGCAAAATTGAGCGATAGCGATTTGTGGGGAAATTTGTCATAAAAAAAAATAATAATAATGACAGCGACAATTCTGCAACTGAGCAAATTTCAGTGTTTTTGAGTTGATTACATTATTGAATATTTTTTATTATAATTAATTATAATTTGTTATAATTATTTATAGTTTTTTATTATATAAAAAATTATGATTTTGTTTTTCAAACTTTATCATACCCGGGATGTCTTGTTTGGACAGATTTAAGCAAGTTATTCCTAAAAATTGCAGGCCTACAGTATAAAACGCCAAATTTCCATGCAAATAATTGTACCGCTTTTGGTACGTAATTCCAGACAGAATCATACCGCCAGGGAGGTTAAAGAGAAATAAAAAATAAAAAATGGTAATTATGTAAGGATGAAAAGTGCTGCATGATTTAGAAATGTGGAACTTTTAGAAACCATGGGCCAGATTCATAGAGCAATTACGCCTGTCTAACTGGTGTTAGACAGGAGTAATTTCAAATTTCGCGCGCCGTATCACTAGTTTGAATCCTCAAACCATGATACGGCGGCTTCGGGCTTCGATCCGAGAGGCTTACGTCTTCGTAAGCCTTCGGATCTACGCTGCCATCTATTTGCGGCCGCTGGGAGGAGTTCGCGTCGTTTTGATGTGTCGGGATATGCAAATGTTTTTTTACGGCGATTCCCGAAGATACGAGTGGTCGTCGCAATCACTTTCGTCTATTTTTGTGTACGTAATGTTAGAGCAGCTTCTTGCTGCTCTAACGTTACGTAGCCCATGTTAAGTATGGCCGTCGTTCCCGCTTCGAATTTATTTAATTTTTTTTTTGTTTACGTAACTCGTTCGGGACTAGGATCGCCCGTAAACGACGCTACCTAAACAACGAATGACGTCACGACGTGATTTCGCGCAATGCACGGCGGGAAATTTGCGAACGGAGCATGCGCAGATCGATCGCCGCGGGAACGCGCCTAATTTAAATGATTCACGCCCCCTACTCGTCTATATGGATTGCGACGGGAGAAATACACTACGCCGCCGTCGTTTACTGGACAAAATCTACCTGAATTCCACGTAGAGCCAGGTAAAAAACGGCGGCGTAGTGTATTTCTGATACGCTACGATAATCCATTTCTGTGTGAATCTGCCCCCATCACTTTACCATAACTGTACACCTGTCAGTAAAGAAAGATTGTAAATGTTCTCTGACGTAAAAATAAATAAAAAAATACACATATATATTTATATATATATATATATATATATATATATATATATGTGTGTGTGTGTAGCGCCCTGCTACTGTTATAGATGGTGCTGCCTTAAATTTAGAGGGTGGTCAGAGATTTAGTTGCCTCCGACCGTGTTATTTTTCCAAATTTGGGCCTCTGTTCCAGCCATGGCTGTACTGTGAGTGACCACTATTGTTGCCTGGGGTGCCTGTACCGCCCCAGGCCAAGGGTGGCAGCAGTCAGGTCGAGGTGCATTGGGTGTTTTTCCTCTGCAGCCAATCAGTGGGGGTTGGTCGCCTCGCTGTACATGCTGGGGCAGAGTACTTAAGGGACAGACGTCATTGGTTTGCGGTCGTCGATCGCTGATCTGTCGTCCCACCACCCCCCGTGTGTGGCCCTCATGGCCGGGGGTGTGTGTTCAAGTGTTCCTGGCTCCGGGACCACGTTGGTCCAGGGTTCTAATCTACCGTATAGGCCTGGTAGTCAGACTGGGTCTACAGTTGCATAGTGGTCCTGTGCTGTCCGTCCTGAGGGAGAAAGGCGCCGATGAAAAACCTGTCTGGGGGAGTACCGAGCATGAGGCTGGTATCTCAGGAGAGGCCTTGAACTTCATCGAAGTACGCACCATTGCTAAAGGGCTGAATGATTGTCGCCCGTCAGTTTTGAATCTACCAAAGTTTACTCGAGAGAGACGTGAGTGCTTAATCCTGTGTTGAAAAGGATTCTGGACTAAATATATCTCTATATTTGGGAAGGTCTGTGGCAGAGACTTTGCTAAAGTTCAGTGTGACACTCTAGCTGCTAGGTTGGGGAGAGAGGCCTATCCAGGTGCACAATACCCACTCTGGCTAGAGTGACGACGGAAGTTTATTGCTGGAAGCAGGATTGTTTCCGAAGGAAGTTATACACCTAACCCTACTTCTCACTATTCCTTCCACCTCTTCAACTACTATTACTTCTACTATTTTTCCCCGTTGGGTAATAAAGCACAAAAAAAGACATCTAAAGTGTGGACAGTTCTTCTCAGCTCTCATCGTGTACCCTAGATGGCGGAGGAATAGAGGTAACATGCCACCCAAAACAAACCAGCAGCTCCTACGGGAGGTAGTGCTATATATATATATATATATATATATATATATATATATACAGCCCTCAAAATTTCCACTCGCCTACTAGCATTTGGCGAGTGGATTTCAGCTGGGGGCGAGTGATGACAGGGCTGCATGACCAATCTCCCTCCAATCTGTACCTACACTTAGAGCCCCAATGCGATTGGGGCCGAAGAGGAAAGACGCATGCTCAGGAAAAGTAGTCTGGTGAGCCGCGCACAGGCAGAGCAGTACACAGGTACTCTCCTTACAATTCTCATTAAGCCATGGGACCTAACAGTATGACCTCTCTGAGCCTGCCCCCCTCCCCCGACCAATGTAGCTGGGGAGCAGGGAGCAGGAAGTAATGAGTGAGGTGGAGGATTGCGAAAATTACCACTCCGGGTGTCCCAGGTAGGCAGTGCAGCGCTCACTGAAAGTTGCCCTGACATGAGAGCGACAGCCTTCCAGTTTGTGCAGTTTTCTTCTCCTTGTGCTCTATGTAAGTGTCCAACAGTTCAGCCTGTGCTATGGTGTCAATGGCTGTGCAGTTGTGTGGATCTCGGCGCTGGATTGTACTCCCTCCCGCTGTGCTGCAGCTCCTCTCCTCACTGCCAGCCTGAATAAAAGGGGGAAGAGGGGACATGCAAGCGTGGAGCCGCACACAGGGGCTCCTGATGATGAGATGAATAGGAGAGGGAGAGAGAGAGAGAGAGGATGGATGGGAGTTGCAGAGGAGACTGGATGGATGGGAGTTGCAAGAGAATGGGGAAGAGACCTGGTTCTAGTGCCCTGTCCCTCTGGTCTGCCCCCAGTGCCCTGTCCCTCTGGTCTGCCCCCATGCCCTGTCCCATTTTGTTAAAGTTGTTGGCAATATTAAATTGTGTAACTTGATTCTGCATTAAACATTTAACAGTGTCATTCCATGAAATAATCTACAAGGGCGTGTTTAGGGGCGCGATTAGGCGTGGGACAGTGTATGAATGGGCTGTTAGGTGGGGCAACTGGTGGCGAGTATCTCTTGAGGCCTGGCTAGTAGCTCAGGGCTTGAAATGTTGAGCCCTGTATATATATATATATATATATATATATATATATATATGTGTGTGTGTGTGTATATATATACAGTACAGACCAAAAGTTTGGACACACCTTCTCATTCCAAGAGTTTTCTTTATTTTCATGTCTATGAAAATTGTAGAGTCACACTGAAGGCATCAAAACTATGAATAAACACATGTGGAATTATATACTGTAAGCTGGGGATAGGTAGCGGGTACAAAAGCTCCCCGGGATGAGCAGGCACAGATACCAAAGTCCATAGGATAAGTGAACAACAGTGGGATTTTTATTGGTGCTATACAAAGTCTATTTACAGGTGCTGTACAGTGTGCAGAAAACAAAACAAACAAAAATAGTTTAAACAAACACCTAGCCGTGTCTCGGCTCTAACTACACGATATGTAGGCCCTAACTACTAAGCTAAACAAGCCTACCGCTTGTTAGCTCAAAACACAAACTGCTCACCAGTCTTTTAACAACCTCCTTGCTCCTACAAATCCACACTATCTGTTTCCCAGGACAGAGAAATGGCTGTTAGCTCAGGTGAGCTTAAATTGGCCTGGGGGAGAGGGCCAACACCTGACCTGGATCAGGGATCAGAGATCCCTGAACGTGTAAGAGAGGAGCCTGGGAGAGGTATAAACCCCGAACTGGACTTTCCCAGGCTCTCTCTGGGACGCTCTGCTACACACCCTCCCCTCTTGTTTCAACCCCAGGGTTGGAACACCTGTAGCCCAACAGGAGTGAACACGGGACAGGGCATCTACATTCCCCATCTCAACACCTGGCCTGTGTTTTACCAAAAAGGAATAATCCTGGAGGGCCAAAAACCACCGGTTTACCCGCCTATTAGTCTCCTTCTTTTGGGCCATCCATTTCAGGGGAGCATGGTCAGTTATTAACTCAAACTGGCGCCCTAACAGGTAGTACCTGAGCGCGTCCACGGCCCACTTTATGGCCAAACATTCCTTTTCAATGACTGCATATTTTTTCTCATGATCATTGAGCTTTCTGCTTAGGTAGACCACAGGGTGTTCTTCCCCATTGTATACCTGTGATAGTACTGCCCCGATACCTACATCAGAGGCATCTGTCTGAACCAAAAAATCTTTGGAGAAATCGGGGGAGTATAGCACTGGCTGTGCACAAAGAGCCTTCTTCAGGAAAGATTCTTCTGCTACTGGGGACCATTTTATCATTACGGAGTCTTTCCCTTTCGTCAGGTCTGTCAGTGGGGCAGCTATAGTGGCAAAATTTGGAATAAACCTTCTATAATATCCCGCAATGCCAAGAAAGGCCCTGACCTGCTTCTTGTTTGTAGGACGTGGCCACTCCTGGATGGCTTCTACTTTATTCACTTGGGGTTTAATAACTCCACGGCCAATAGTGTAGCCCAAATACTTGGCTTCCTCCAAACCAATGGCACATTTTTTGGGATTTGCCGTAAAACCTTCCTTGAAGAGGGAATCAAGGACAGCTTGGACACGGGGCAAGTGAGACTCCCAGTCAGTGCTATGCACCACTATGTCATCTAAATAAGCTGCAGCATACTGCTGGTGCAGTCTTAGGGTCCTGTCCATGGCCCTCTGAAAGGTTGCAGGGGCATTTTGCAACCCAAAAGGCATTTTCTTATACTGGAATGATCCCTCCGGGGTCACAAACGCAGTCTTTTCTTTGGCACTATTAGTCAGGGGTATTTGCCAATATCCTTTGGTCAAGTCCAAAGTGGTCAGATAACGGGCCTTGCCCAGTCGGTCTATAAGTTCATCTACCCTGGGCATCGGGTACGTGTCAAACTTTGTTACTGCATTGAGCTTTCTGAAGTCGTTACAAAACCTCCAAGTGCCATCCGGTTTTGGGACCAACATGATGGGGCTAGACCAGTCACTATTGGATTCCTCAATGACATCTAGTTCCAACATCCTTCTAACTTCATCACTGATGTCCTTTCTCCTCGCTTCAGGAATTCGGTATCGTTTGAGCTTGACACGGACCCCAGGTTCAGTAACAATATCATGCTGAACCGCTGAAGTCGTGCCAGGCAACTCTGAAAATTTCTCTCTATTCCTTATTAGGAACTCTCTAGCTTCCTGTTTTTGGGAATATGACAGGGTGTCTGGAATCGTGACCTCAGGGATCAGAGGGAATTCAGTACCCTTAGGGGTTACCGGTAGGGACCTCGCAGTTAACGCCAGTCTATCCTTCCAGGGCTTTAACAGGTTCACGTGGTAAATCTGTTCGGGCTTCCTTTTACCTGGTTGATATACCTTGTAATTGACTTCCCCAACTCTTTCAATTACTTCAAAGGGGCCCTGCCACTTAGCCAGGAACTTGCTCTCAACAGTGGGAACTAAAACGAGGACCCTGTCACCCGGTGAGAAAACACGGAGTTGGGCCCCCCGGTTGTATATTCTCTGTTGGGCTGCTTGAGCCTGTAGTAAATGTTCTTTCACCACTGGTATTACGGCTGCAATCCTGTCCTGCATTTGAGCGATATGCTCAATTACACTTTTGTGGGGTGTCTGTTCCCCCTCCCAAGTTTCCTTGGCTATGTCCAAGAGTCCTCGAGGGTGTCTCCCATAAAGCAACTCAAATGGAGAGTACCCTGTAGAGGACTGGGGAACCTCCCTGATAGCAAACATCAGGTACGGTATCAGGAAGTCCCAGTCTTTCCCATCTTTGTCAACAACCTTTTTTAACATGCCCTTTAACGTCTTATTGAAACGTTCCACAAAGCCATCCGTTTGCGGATGATACACAGAGGTTCGCAACTGCGTCACCTTAAATAACTTGCACAGCTCCCTAGTTATCCGTGACATAAATGGGGTACCCTGGTCTGTCAGGATTTCTTTAGGGATGCCCACCCGACTGAACACCATAAACAGCTCTTTGGCAATATTTTTAGCAGATGCGGCGCGTAAGGGAACGGCCTCAGGGTAACGGGTAGCGTAATTCATAATCACAAGGATATGCTGATGACCACGGGCGGATTTGGGGAGGGGACCCACAAGGTCCATGGCAATCCTCTCGAAGGGCACTTCAATAATGGGCAAGGGCACTAAAGGACTTCGGAAGTGGGGCTGGGGGCTGACATCTGACACACAGGACAGGATTGACAATAATTCTCAATATTTTTCTGTATCCCAGGCCAATAAAACCTGCGCAACACTCTTTCAGTGGTTTTCTCAACCCCTAAATGGCCTCCTAGCAAGTGCCCATGGGCAAGTTCCAACACCACCCTTCTGTAAGGCCGTGTACACACGGCAGAGAACCTCGACGGGCAGAACACATCGTTCCGCCCGTCGAGGTTCTCTGCCGGCCGTCGAAATCGGCGACCCGCCCATCGGGAATGGCAACCAGCCATTCATCCAGGCGGGCCGTCGAGCAAATAGAGAGCGTGCTCTCTATTTCTGCTCGACAGGCTTCCCCACGGGAAGCTCGCCGAGAGCGTACACACGGCCGAGGTCCTCGCTGGAATGCAGCTTCCAGCGAGGTTCTCGCTGGTTTCCAGCGAGAACCTCGGTCGTGTGTACGCCGCCTGAGGCTTGGGGACCACCAACTGTTCAGTAACTTCATCATTCTTTTTACATACACGATACAGTAAATCATCATTGCTGCTGAAATAAGGAAAACAGGGCCTATCCCCTGGTTCAACAGGTACATCATTAATCACCATTACATTTTCCCAGGCCCTGGCAAGGGTAGGGTCTTTTCTCTGCTCAGTACTAAAATTTTCCTTGTGCATATTAAGGTCAGTAAACTCCAACATAGGCTCCGAGTCGGCAGACGGCTGTCCGGCTCTACTGGTTGTGGGGACTCCCTCAGGCTCCTCCAGCTCTCCTGCCATAACCGAGAAAGGAAAACTTGGAGAGCCCTGAGATGAGTCCCCTGAACCCACAATATCGGAAGTAGCCAGGAGCTCTGGCTCTGCGACTGAGTCAGGTACTGCGACCGGGTCGGGACGATCCCACAGTTCCCAAAACTTAGGGAAGTCCCTACCAATGATGGCCTCGTGCACCAAGTGGGGCACAAGTCCGACCGCATGGGACACCGTACCTAAGCCAGTTTTAAACTGAACTGTGGCTAAAGGATACTCCCGGGTATCCCCATGTACACAGATCACAGCAACTTTTTTAGCATGAAAATTCACAGTTTCAACCATCTCAGCTGTAACCAAAGTAACCAGACTTCCAGAGTCCAGTAAGGCCGTAATAGGCTTATCATTAACAGTCATGTGACACATGTGTTTCCCCACATTTGGCGCTGCAGCGCATAAAACAGCAGCAAACATAGACTGCCTTCTAATAGACAGATCACACTGCATTGGTTCATCAGTCAATGGACAGTTTGCTGCAACATGTCCCAGCTCTTGGCAACGAAAACACCTGATGTTTCCCCAAGTTGGTTTGCTGACAGGCAGTGGTTTCCCTTGCTTGGGACGCCAAACTTCAGTCCTGGCACCAAAAATCCTCCCCCCTATTTCCTTGCCATGCTTACCACCCACTTCCCCTGGAACAGTCTTACCGGTTGCCTGGGGAGACCGTGGCTTTGGGTGGAAAGTCCGTGCGGTTGTTGGGGTGGTGACCAGGTTCTCTGCAGCAAAGTACCTTTCGACGAGTTCCACCAGGTTATCTGCCGACTTGGGGTCCCCTTGACTCACCCACTTCTGCAGGGGAATTGGGAGTGACCTCAGGAATTGGTCCATGACCACACGCTCCACTATTTGTGGCGCAGACAGGGACTCAGGCTGTAGCCATTTTCGCACCAGGTGGATTAGGTCGAACATCTGCGATCTTGGGGGGCCTCTCGATTTTGAAGAACCAGCTGTGGACCCGTTGGGCTCGAACGGCCAAGGTGACGCCGAGTCGCGCCAGAATTTCCTGCTTGACCTTTTCGTAGTCTTCTGCTTCTGCTGACTCCAGATCATAGTAGGCCTTCTGCGATTCACCAGAAAGTAAGGGGGCAATCAGTCCTGCCCACTTGGTTTTAGGCCAACATTCCCTCTCAGCGGTCCGTTCAAACGTTAACAGGAAGGCCTCTGGATCATCATCCGTAGTCATTTTAGACAGAAAGCGAGCCACATGGATGGCTGAAGGCTTGTCTCCCATATCCTTAATTTCCGCAGGTGCCCACTGTGCTAGCGTCTCTGCAACCTTAGTCAGGGTTTTCCTATCCACTTCTGCAGCAGTGGCAAGCTGTTCAAACAGCCTCTGCGATTGCTCCTGTACAGCACTAATCTGCCTCTGCGATTGCTCCTGTGCAGCACCAATCTGTTTGTACAGCGCCTTGGTTTGCTCCTGTGCGATAGCATTGTCTTGCTGCAATGCAGAGTTAGTTTGCTGTTGTGCAGCATTGGATAACATCATTTGTTTGAGGATTTCCTCCATGTTGTCACTTTAGGTACTGGCCTTTTAAAATAGTAACTTACTACTGCTGATCGCAGCCTTCACCATATGTAAGCTGGGGATAGGTAGCGGGTACAAAAGCTCCCTGGGATGAGCAGGCACAGATACCAAAGTCCATAGGATAAGTGAACAACAGTGGGATTTTTATTGGTGCTATACAAAGTCTATTTACAGGTGCTGTACAGTGTGCAGAAAACAAAACAAACAAAAATAGTTTAAACAAACACCTAGCCGTGTCTCGGCTCTAACTACACGATATGTAGGCCCTAACTACTAAGCTAAACAAGCCTACCGCTTGTTAGCTCAAAACACAAACTGCTCACCAGTCTTTTAACAACCTCCTTGCTCCTACAGATCCACACTATCTGTTTCCCAGGACAGAGCAATGGCTGTAAGCTCAGGTGAGCTTAAATTGGCCTGGGGGAGAGGGCCAACACCTGACCTGGATCAGGGATCAGAGATCCCTGAACGTGTAAGAGAGGAGCCTGGGAGAGGTATAAACCCCGAACTGGACTTTCCCAGGCTCTCTCTGGGACGCTCTGCTACAATACATAACAAAAAAGTGTGAAACAACTGAAAATATATGTCATATTCTAGGTTCTTCAAAGTAGCCACCTTTTGCAGCAGACACATCTCTAGAACAACTGTTAGGAGGAGACTGTGTGAATCAGGCCTTCATGGTAGAATATCTGCTAGGAAACCACTGCTAAAGAAAGGCAACAAGCAGAAGAGACTTGTTTGGGCTAAAGAACACAAGGAATGGACATTAGACCAGTGGAAATCTGTGCTTTGGTCTGATGAGTCCAAATTTGAGATCTTTGGTTCCAACCACCGTGTCTTTGTGCGACGCAACAAAAAGGTGAACGGATGGACTCTACATGCCTGGTTCCAACTGTGAAGCATGGAGGAGGAGGTGTTATGGTGTGGGGGTGCTTTGCTGCTGACACTGTTGTGGATTTATTCAAAATTCAAGGCATACTGAACCAGCATGGCTACCACAGCATCTTGCAGCGGCATGCTATTCCATCCGGTTTGCGTCTAGTTGGACCATCATTTCTTTTTCAACAGGACAATGACCCCAAACACACCTCTAGGCTGTGTAAGGGCTATTTGACCAAGAAGGAGAGTGATGGGGTGCTGCTCCAGATGACCTGGCCTCCACAGTCACCGGCCCTCAACCCAATCGAGATGGTTTGGGGTGAGCTGGACTGCAGAGTGAAGGCAAAAGGGCCAACAAGTGCTAAGCATCTCTGGGAACTCCTTCAAGACTGTTGGAAGACCATTTCAGGTGACTACCTCTTGAAGCTCATCAAGAGAATGCCAGGAGTGTGCAAAGCAGTAATCAAAGCAAAGGTGGCTACTTTGAAGAACCTAGAATATGACATATTTTCAGTTGTTTCAAACTTTTTTCTTATGTACATAATTCCACATGTGTTAATTCATAGTTTTGATGTCTTCAGTGTGAATCTACATTTTTTTAGTCATGAAAATAAAGAAAACTCTTGGAATGAGAAGGTGTGTCCAAACTTTTGGTCTGTACTTTTTATTTATATATATTATATATATATATATATATATATATATATATATATATATATATATATATATATATATATATATTTTTTTTTTTTTTTTTGCTTGAAGTTGAGATTTGTTCACAGGACATTTTAATATGGACTTTTCATTTGTGATAGCAATATACTACAGGAAAGCTTTCTATTATTTAATGGGATGAACAGATAATGAAAAAAGTGAGATATTGAGCTGTTCTTATTAGTCATATAAGGTATAGGTAAAGCTTCGCCTTTCTTGGCCTTTTTTGTATGCAGGTCTCATGTGGTATCTGGCCTAACTGACAATGCCATCCGTCTGCCTATGTCCTGTATCTGTCCAGTTCTGCTCCATGAAGAGTCTTTGATGACAAAAGCAAGGGCGGTTATCCCATCAGCTGTGCTTCTGTCATGGGTACTTACATTCCTCTCACTAACATTTCTCTCAACGTTGACAGGCAGCTGTGCTGGAGAATGTGATCTTTAGGAAGAGAAAGGGATTAATTTGCCAAGGTGAAAGCCCATTGATACCTTAACTGTGCGTGTGGTGAATTCTCTGCATGAGAAAAAATGGGTGATGAAAATATAAGCTTAACTATTACATGGTAAGCACATAACAAGGAAAATAAAGTTGTCAGGACAAAGTAGTGACATTCAGGCCAGTATATGATTATACAGTGAACAGGGGAAATAACTTTTCAAATGCATGAATGAAATGAATAGAGAGCAATTATCAATAACCAAAGTATATCATAATTTGTGCTTATTAACCACTTCAGCCCCGGACCATATTGCTGTCCAAAGACCAGAGCACTTTTTGAGATTCGGCGCTGCGTCGCTTTAACTGACAATTGCGCGGTCGTGCGACGTGGCTCCCAAACAAAATTGGCGTCCTTTTTTTCCCACAAATAGAGCTTTCTTTTGGTGGTATTTGATCATCTCTGCGGTTTTTATTTTTTGCGCTATATAACAAAAAACAGAGCGACTATTTTGAAAAAAATGCAATATTTTTTACTTTTTTCTATAATAAATATCCCAAAATATATAAAAAAAAATATTTTTTCCTCAGTTTAGGCCGATACGTATTCTTCTCATATTTTTCGTAAAAAAAAAATCGCAATTAGCGTTTATTGATTGGTTTGCGCAAAAGTTATAGCGTTTACAAAATAGGGGGTAGTTTTATGGCATTTTTATTATTTTTATTTTTTTTACTATAGTAATGGCGGCGATCAGCGTTTTTTTTTCGGTACTGCGATATTATGGCGGACACTTCGGACACTTTTGACACATTTTTGGGACCATTGGCATTTTTTTAGCGATCAATGCTATAAAAATGCATTGGATTACTATAAAAATGCCATTGGCAGAAGGGGTTAAACACTAGGGGGCGGGAAGGGGTTAAGTGTGTTCCTAGTGTGTTCTAAACTGTATGGGGGGGGTGGACTTACTAGGGGGAATCACTGATTTTCTGAAATTCATACATTTATGAACAGAAAAATTCCCCCGCTGACAGGAACGAGCGCTGTGTGTGAACACACAGAGCAATCCCCGCTCTGTCAAACGAGCGATCGCGTGTGCCCGGCGCGATCGATCGCGCCCGCCGGGCACACGCACGGGATCTGGGGGCGAGCGGGGGCGCGCGCGCGCGGGCCGCCGGCGGCGCGCGCAGCCCCCTAGTGGCCGAAAAGCGCGACGTAGTAGAGCTACGGGCTCTCGCGCACCCGTGCCGACCTGCCGCCGTATAACTGCGGCGGCTGGTCGGCAAGTGGTTAAGAAGATACAAATGAAGGCATTTGCAGGAAAGGGAGCATAGTAAATGTTGCCATTTGTCTTTAAAGTATGATTTCAGTTTTAAAATGTATCATTGAACACAAAACCATAGTTTAACTGAAGGACACAGGGAACCAAGATGATTCTTTATGCATTTTATTGGTTTAGATAATTAGCATTGCAATATAGCCAATCAATATGTTTTCCACGATATACTGTTTAGTGCATGTAGTGTACAGTGTATACACATCTAGAATATCAGGTTGAGGGTGAGATTTCTGCAATAGGTGTGAGGATGTTTCACAACTTGAAGCTCAAATTGTGGATATATACAGGCAGCTTTCAACCCTTAGGCCGCGTACACACGATCAAATCTATCTGCTGGAAACGGTCGGCCTGACCGTCCCAGCAGACAGATTTGATCGTGTGTACGGGCGAGCCCGACGGATTTGATGCTTTCAAATCTGTCGGCTGGGAACCCTTCGGCCCGATATGTCTGCTGGTTAGTACGCTAACCAGCAGACATATCTTCTCGCACATGCGTCGAATGGATTCGACGCATGCGCGGAAGTAATTCACTTCCTGATGCGGTGACGTGGCGGCGTCACACCGCCACGTCACCGACAGGTCAGCGCGCCGTCTGCCGGCGGGGATTTTGGTTTGATCGTGTGTACACGATCAAACCAATACATCCCAGCAGACAGATTTGTTCAAATCGGTCTGCCCGACCGATTTGAACAAATCTGTCTGCTCGTGTGTACGGGGCCTAAGAATTAATGGCAGCTTGGATAATGGCGTTCTAAATATACATCGCCAGAATATTAGGTCACAGTCAGAAAAAGGGTTAGTGGGAAGAGTGTTGGAGCTATTAGTCGTAAACTGGCACACCCTAATAAATATGTTTGATTGGATGAGGTGAGTTTAAGGGTAGTAATGTCCTCAGGAAAGGATGTCCTCAGGCAACCAGGGAATGAGTGTTGTAGTGAGATAATGAATGTGCTTAGGGTTAGCACATTGTGACCTTTACAGACAGAATGTTAAGTGGAACTGGGGTTGTCCTAGCTGTCAAGGTACACTTTGGCACCAGGGACACAATCAGGAGAGGGAATTCAAAATAAAAAATAAACAAATCCTCAAAAGAAATCAGGGTCTGGGGGAACTTTCAGTTCCACCACCTTTGGCTCAATTCACTTGTGAACAAAGTCTGGTTTCTGTGTTTAACTGCTTTGTAACCCCCTGAATGCACACTGTATGTAATGCAATTCTGGTATTTAAGAGACCCTTCTACTGCTGAACCTAGTTCCTCAAAAGATGTTGTAATGCAGTGTATGAAACGGCTTATATAGCTGAGGTAGTGTAGTCATCCATGTAGACAAAGCTGTCAGTAAGGGTTGTGAGCCCAAAATTTCAGAGGAGGTAGTAAGCCCAAATCATCAATGCAGATCTCCTCCATGTGTACACCTGTTTATATATAAGGACTTTTTTTCTTTTGTTTTGGACTTTTTCTGGTTGTTCCTATACAGACATCTAAAGTATTTGTATTCACGTGAATCAAAAAAAATTTTTTTTCAATATATATTTAATTTAATTTATATGTAAGGTGAAATCTACCTATGTTGACAGAGAGATCTGTCACTGGCGCGACATCTATAGTTTTTTACTCACTGTCATTTTTTCAATAATATCACTTACATATTTTGGTAGCGCAACTACAATTATCCTTATTTACTGTTATCACATGTTTATCACATGTTTTTATGTTGCAGCTTTTATTTCCCTTTAGACTCTTTAATATCATTCACTAGCACTATTAGCGCAGAATTTACCCCCCCCCCCCCCCCTTTTTCCATTAGATCTCCTCCATGCTCTGTAGACCAGTATCTGAACAGAAGTGAATCACCTGGCCTTCAGGAAAAAACTCAAAACCCATCTATTCTGAAGGCAAAATACAGTAGGAAATGCATACCAAGTACCAAGCAACCTGAGGTGATTCACATGTGTTGCACTTTACAAGTTTCTCACTCACTCACTCATCACTCACTCACTCACTCACTCACTGTACACCAGGGAAACTGTGCTCACAGCGGTCACAGAACTTGAATAGCCAATAAGTGGCTCATGTGTAGGTTTCTCATTAAGTGTTCCTGCTGGTGTAGGTATGGGGGGAGGTGGCACATCCAAAGTAAGCACACAAGATAATGGGATAACCTTTAACTTGTTTTGGAGAGTAGTATTAAGGCTCGTACACACGGTAGGACATCCAACAAAATTTCCCTTGGATTTTTGTCCTAATTGATTTGTCAGGTCACACCCATAGCATACACACAGTCAGACTTTTCTGCAAACTTTTCTAAAACTTTCCCATTATCTCATGGTTTTTCTGCTCTTTACCGCCACCCTTTGGTTAACTTCTGCAATTGTTGGTTGATTTTAACATTGGTTCTGAGCATGCGTATTTGCAATTTGTACAAAAGTTGGTTGGATTGCAGTACACACGATCACACAAGGCACCATCGGACTTTTGTTGCCGAAAAGTTGGTCCGTTCGCAGACCCAACTTTTGTCGGATGAAACCAGAAAAAGTTGGTCCGATGGAGCGTACACACGATTGGACAAATTTGAAAAGTTACAGATTTTGAAGTTGGTTGGCCAAAAGTCCGACCGTGTGTATGAGGCTTTAGGAATAAAGTTAAAAATCAGCATCAAGTGTTACAAACAATTACAATATAAATGTGAACCAACCAGAAATAGTTTACAGTCAATTAACTCAAAACATGCTGGAAACAAATTATTGACTAAAACAAAACAAAAACCAATGAATAAATCTATAACCAAGTGAATAAGTGGATGGTCAATAAATAACAGTGTAAAATGTATGCAATCAACAAACAAAAAATAGATATAACTCATCTATCCAAAAAGAGGGATAATAAAAATGTTTGATATCACAATGAAAACAAAATCATATTACAGTAAACAATACAATACAATTACATTTATTATTATTTACAATTTATAATACTAAATCTCATATACAATGTTAATAAATAGAAAGCATAATGTATAAATAAAAGCAATTATATTAAAATACATTTTGAAGTTATATACAAATCACCCCATCTATTATCTAAACTTGAAACAATTATCTCCATGCATTACTTATTCTAATATGTTAAATACACAACAATTTTATAACTATAGCTATTTTAAACAAATTACAGTTTTAACATTTTTATGTATAAAAAAAAAAAAAGGAAATGTACCCCGAGGGCAAAGCAAGGAGGATAACTTGGCCTATGATTTGGGCTTACTACCAGTATGGGTGGATGGTGCATGGAGGAAAGCCACTTTGAAGTCTTACTGACTAGTGTTGAGCGGAATACGCCATATTCGATTTCGCGATATTTCACGAATATATAGAAGAATATTCGTGAAATATTCGTTAATATCGAATATTCGTGATATTTTATATAAAAAAAAAAAATTTGCGAAATTTCGCTAATGCGAATGCGAAAATTGATTGCGAAATTCTCGTCCGCGCATGCGCATGCGTGCGAACAAAACGCGAAAACGTAGATCATTTCCTGGATTACTAAACTAATATGCACTAAACACTAACTCTACTTACACAAACTTATATGACTAAACTAAAGCTAAATTTATTTATTTTTTACACTAACTGACAAGGACAAAGACGAGGACTACAAATAATAAACTAATATGCACTAAACACTATTGCGAATATTCGGCAACATAAAAGGATCGCCTCAGCTTCTCGGCCCAGGGTCTCTAATCATAAATTTGAAAAAATACGAATATTCGCAATAGCGAATATTCACCGCGATATTCAAGTTATTTCGCGAATACTGGAATATGCAATATTCGTAACTAATATTCCCAATGCGAATATTCTTGAGCAACACTATTACTGACTGACAGCTCCATCTACATAGATGGCTACATCACTTTAGCTATGCAAGCTGTATCATCCATTGCATTACAGCATATTTTAAATATGTAAGAAGAATACCCTCACATTCTTTTACTTGTTTCAGCAGCTACTTTTAGGTGCACCACCCATTGTTTTATGTCTACATTCGAATATCCTTACATTAAAGGTATATTCCGGATGCAGCAGTTGACAACCTAACAAACAGCACATGATGCCATTACATCTTGCAGCGGTACTTCCAAGCTCCCTTGTATATATATAGCAGGGATATGCAATTAGCAGACCTCCAGCTGTTGCAGAAATACAAGTCCCAGAAAGATACAAGTGCAGAAAGATCTAAAATGAGGGGAAGCTCTGCTGATTTTATCATCCAATCATGTGTAGCGGGGTCTCCTTGTCAGAGTCTAATGACAGGCCATCACCGCTGAGACTATATTCACATCTGTAAATATGTACATTGCCTTTAATGGAGCTATGCATTGTGGGGTGGAAAGTAGCCAGAGATATGGACTCCATAGACTCTTATGAGAAACAGACTACATTTCCCACAACACCCTGCCCTGTTGGAGCATGTGACGCCTCCACACAGACTTGTGGGGGAGGCTACTTAAGAAGAGGGAGGGGCTCTTTTTCTCCCTCTCGGGACCAGCTTTTCTCCTCTGCGGAGCTGCTGACGGGGACAGCCGTGCTGCTAGGCCCAGAAGCCTGGGCCTAAATTTCCTGAGAGGCCAGATGTCCAGAAGGAAGCAAGACTCCTGCATCCAGCCTGTGTATCCGGTGATCGGAGAGGAAACCCAGCTGACGATTGAAACTGTGGGAAACCCTCGTCCAGGATCTTTGTACCGTGGAGCAGTGATTCACTGACGTGCTTTCCGAGAGGAGATCAGGCAGATCGGCCTGTCGGGTGAGAGGGAACATGCTCAGCTTTTAGCTCTCTCTCTTTACACAAGACACTCTAGTATCGTCTCACAGACCTCCCTGTATGGTTTCCACCTTGAACTTATACCTTTTTCACTGTCTATCGTAGTTACCCAGAAGTAACTGACGCTGGCTAGCGATCAGCTCATCAACATTTAGGTTGACCACGCTTTGTTGGATTAACTTACCCTTACCTTTCCTTGTCTGTGGATTACAATTATAAAGTGCACCATCCGGCCGCAACAGGAATTTCAGCTGTTTGCAGGATCGCCTGATAGAGGGAGCTCGCGAGCACAGACTGTTTACCAGTTAGCCGCATGGTACCATTCTTTAGTATAGATCTGTTCCATTTATAAATGCTATTTTTGGATTTCTGCAAGGGCCCTTGTGAAATCACACCGTGTTAGGCCGCGTACACACGATCAAATCTATCTGCTGGAAACGGTCGACCCGACCGTCCCAGCAGACAGATTCAATCGTGTGTACGGGCGAGCCGACGGATTTGTCCAGCCGACAGATTTGAAAGCATGCTTTCAAATCTGTCGGCTGGGAACCCGTCCGCCCGACATGTCTGCTGGTTAGTACGCTAACCAGCAGACATGTCTTCTCGCACACGCGCCAAATGGTTTCGACGCATGCGCGGAAGTGTTTTACTTTCTGGTGCGGTGACGTGGCGGCGTCGACGTCACCGCCACGTCAGTGCGCCGTCTGCCGGTGGGGATTTTGGTTTGATCGTGTGTACACGATCAAACCAATACGTCCCCAGCAGACAGATTTGTTCAAATCGATCTGTCCGACCGATTTGAACAAATCTGTCTGCTCGTGTGTACAAGGCCTTATTGTCTACAACTGTTCATTTGATGGTGTCAATTAGTGTATGTTTTCCTTGAGTATTCATTAAGTAAACTCACTCTCTTTGATTTAAATATAACATTGTGTGATTGCATTCTTCTAGTCTGGAGGGGCCATCCATCATTTAGGTAATACTATCATTATACTGTCATTGAATATTGTATGCCTGTCATTGTGCTGTTGCCCAGCAGGGGTCACAATACATCCCCCTAGACTTCTGGTGTGTCAATGGAGGGTTCGAGCAAGTTAATAGGGGTGTATTAAATCAAAAGAGAGTAGATCCCAAAACAATCCAGCTGCTCCTTCGGGGGTAGCGCTACACATGTATAAGCAAATATGCTGTTTTTTATTTTCCTTGCATATCCCCCTCACATCTACAATGACTGCACTTCCAAGTGCACTTGCAGTGCACTTGTAGTGCAAAGTGGATTTGCCCTTGGTAAATACCCCCCTATCTTTAATATTATGGAGGTGAAAAAAGGGGGGGGGTATTCTGTGATTCAAATCAGGAAAGATTAGCCTAATAATACCACCTAGGATAGGAAGTGTGTTACTGGCAGGACCGCCAGATAAAAATTTAATAAAAAAGAAAGGAAGAAAAAAATAAAATAAATGCAACTAGTAAGCTGCAATATATTTTGTTCTTGGATTTTAATTAAGACTATTACACGCTCAACAAACTGGTAATAGAACAGAAATGTGTGTGAAAGAGAAAGAAATTCTGCCTAATTTTATACAATTTTGTATATCATCTGAAAGTAAAAGCTATGGTTAGGCCCCCTGACCCATAATTCTGACAAGACATACACCTCTTATAGCTACATGCTTAGTAAATATTCATGAGAACTCTGTGATTAAACAGTAATTTCCCATGATGCAATGAGGTAGCTGATTGGTGCATAAAGCTCAGAGTCATAGGTCTACAGATGAAGCAGAGTTTTACAGTTGACATTTTCAATAAAAGTTTCTGTAAGCAGCTCCACACTGTAGTCTAGGTTTTAGAATGTATAGAGCATTCAGTATAAATGGTATTTTTTTTTATAAATGCATAAAACTATTGTACAATAAAACAGCAGTAGCCGTATTAAGCTTTATAAAGAAATTGAAACCAGGCATTTATCACATTACATATTAACAAATGCATGAGTTAGAATATTATCATTACCACTACCACTAACTAACGCAGGCATACACGCACATAGCTGCTTTTTCAGTGGAGAGTTTTTCAGTGTAAATAGCTTTATATTTGAGAAAACATGCTTGCTTATAATGCTTAAATAATATTGAGCACATTCTGCAGAGTTGTGTTCTGAGTGTTGCAGACTTGCATTGCTTTGTTGCTTGCTGTCATGGTGCCCACGTCCACCCTCTGTGTTTCTAAGTGATCAACACTGACAAGTTGGGGGTTTCAGTATTTACTTGGCACAGCGAGATGGCATATGTCACGGCTGGTGGCACCAGCTGCTTTCTTTGGCAACAACCCCACTGCCTGATGTTATATAATATGGCACCTTGAAGCCTGTCATATTTGCTCCATGTGCTTTGATGAATTATAAACAAAGGGGGAAAAAAGAGCTTAGGTAGAATAGGATAAATAAATACTATGGCAATATTTGCCAGTTTAACAAAACTCTGCACATTGCAGCTTTTCATTAAATGCTTTTCTTTCAGAGAAATGGCAGCTGTTTAATCTACAAAAGATCAAGCTAAAGTGTGCCTTCCAGCTGCTGTGAAACTATAGATTTTTAAGAATAAAAATCCCAGGAGTAGGGAAGGGTTAAAACTCAGTTTAATGTATTTTTTGTGTCCCATTGGGGTGATTTCTCTTCACTTTTCTTTCTTAGGTAGTTGTCACTAGAACAAGTTTCCCAAATGGAATGCTTTCTCTAACGTTCTGTTCTGGTAAAAACTAACATTTTGAATTATTCATCACACTGAAAATGTGAAAATGGTCACAGGGACAAATATTGAGGATAAAGCTCCCTAGAGCTGATATATAAAATCCTGACAGGTGTTCTAACCTGTAACCACTCTGTATAAAACTGGGTCTTATAAGTAAACATAAATTAGCTTTCCACACAATTAAAGAGGAAGTAAATCTTCCGTTTGAAAATGAAAAAAATACAAATCCTGCAAGACAAAGGCATAATCAGCTAGTATGCAATGCATACTAGCTGATTATGTTTTACTTACCCCAAATTGAAGCCCACGCATCGGTCCACGTCTCCCCCTCTGGCCGCCGACATGTTGTCCCGGAGTGACTTCCGGTAGACATGTGCATTCCCGTTCGTAACTAATGAATTTTCGTACAAATTTGTTAGTATTCGTACATTCCGTTGAATTTGTGTATTCATATCGTTCTTTCGAATGGGCACTGGGCAGTGTAGTTAGTGAGTGATGTATCTTACTTAATATCTTAGCCAATCAGCTTATCTCTTTTGTGCTGAGTCACAGTTTAAAGCCTCATACACATGATCAGACTTTAAACAAACTTTTCTGTAGATTTTTGCCCGAAGGGAGTTGGCCGAAAAAGTTTGTCCAATGGTACATACGATCGGATTTTTTTGAAGTTTTTTGGCAAAAAGTCTGACTGTGTGTACGGGGCTTGAGAGAAAGTCTATCTTAATATGGGTTAGCCGCGTGTTGAAAATGAAACTAAAATACGAGATTGCGAATGACCACGTGCCGCAATGTATTTATGAATGTAAAAAATTATGAATCCATTAAATGAAAATTATTGTGAAAAAAACTTTTTCTAGAAAATATATTTCTATGTGAAAAAAACACTGCGCAGAAATAAAAAAACGTAAGTGCTGCCAGTGCCAAAAAATGAAGATACAATTTAAAACAAAATGAAAAGGGAGAGGTACGGCGGAAAAACAATATATAATAAATGTGAAAATTCAAATGTTATGAACACTGAATACAAATAGTAAGTAAGCAATGAGCTCAAAATACTGAAACAACAAAAATATGAGTGAATCTATATTATGTACAAAACAATCCCAAAGTCCATAATGAGTGAAAAAACATAGAATGGAAATAGAGTGTGTATTTGTAGAGTCACAAATATAAAATATCAATTGTGCAACATTTGTATTGAGAAGATGCAGTAGTAAGAAAAATCCAGATAGTCTGTCCACCAGTTGACTAAAGAATCTCCTTATCTCTGAGTTGCATACCAGCTGGGACATAGCATATCTGGACCAATATGTGAAACAAAAAATGGTTCCACGTAGTCTCAGGTGGGATGTTAGCCCCCAAAAGGTGAGACTGATCTCACAGGATGGTTACGTATTTTAATGAGACAGGTATCCAATTTTTACAATTTTTATTAGCTAAAAAGCACAATAAACTTAAATCTTTGAATGATGAGATTTGTATTCTAAAAGATAAGTTAGTTCCTTGTAAAGAACAAGAAACTTACTTGGTGAGATCAGGACAATTAAAAACCCTTTTAGAAAAGGAGGATCTTGACCAAAAAATCAAGAAAAAAAAGAAATATAATCGTGACCTCACTGATTATTCTAACCATATGGTGTTTAGATGGCAAGCCAATGCAACTAGAGAGGAAGATCCTGGGAGATTTCTAACACCTCCCCACCCTTTCAATCCAACCTTGTAGCTCCAACTGGAGGGACGGCTTCTGCCGCTCCACAAGTGCCAATTGAGATGCCTCCCAGATGGGGACAAAATGTTACATACAGCAATCCACCAGGCTACTCGGCAGTTAAACCAAAAAATAGAAATAAAAAAGGTAAACATGCTAGAGCTGGTGTCTATGTCAACCACCCAGAGACCTATTATGACACTCGGGCACCCGTAAGCAGACCTCCAGTATGGAGAGACTCCACTAGGATTGAACATATAGGATGGAGGGACCGTCAATACCAGGACCAGACTCATGGTGGATATGATTACCAACTAAATTATCTATCATCATATACAGCTGATCAGGAACATGGCTACCAAGTTGATGCCCTATATGACCCACATACCCCTAGCTCTAATCCAGTACCCATCCAGAATAGATTTAATATTCTGGCACAACACCAGGAGCAACCCCCTGGGACGGATAAAGCCAATACTTGGCATTTTAGTCAACACACAGAATCAGCCACTCGTCCGAGACAAGGAGATATAGGACCTCCGATGAATCGAATCAGAGGAGATCAACCACGTTTTTTTCCCTTGGCCCACTTTCGACCCAAAAGGGGCGAAAAGGGAGGAGAGGAACGAGAGGAGGTAGGAGGGTCCAGGCTAAGAAAAAGGAAGTAATAAATATTAGTGGAGTCTTTAATTTAAGTACTGTACAGCTTTCGAAGGGTGAACAATTTGTATTAAATCAAGGTCTCAAATTTGCACCTCAACATAAACTTAACAAGTTCCAAACTTTTATAGATGCCCATAAGTTCATAAGGAAGATGAGCATAAAAAGACATTTTCTCCTGAACCCTATTGGAAATGCCAATCGGACATCTCCATGTATGGTGTCAACTAACATACAGGAGGTTCCTAATTCTACCACTCCTCCTATGGCCACTCAAACCAACCCCACTCAAGAGAAACATACTAAACTTTCCAACGCCTCCACCTTCAATCCTCCAGGATTTACAGCCCCTTCTATACAGGTCTTTAAAGATATGGTACTTAAGGACATTGCTGCCTTGAAGACCCCGAGATTTAGGAATAGTCAAGACTTTCAGAAAAATCTCAAATCCATCTGTGAACGCAATGATATTGTGATTCGACCTGCAGATAAGGGGGGAGGGGTAGTCATCCTTAGCAAGGCTGACTACCAGACGGAGATGAAAAGGTTACTTGCAGATGAGTCCACTTATACACAATTGGCATGCAATCCAACAACTAAATACAAAAAAGCCCTTAGAGAATTAGTGGATGAAGGATCATCACTAGGGATCTTAAATAAGAAAGAAAAATCTTTCCTTATTCCATCTGCCCCAAGAATCCCAGTCATCTATTATTTACCCAAAATTCATAAAAGTCTTCAAAATCCTCCCGGCCACCCAATCATCAGCGGTATAGATTCAATTACAGCTAGAATTGGGAAATATATAGATGAATTCCTCCAACCACTGGTGACCCGTACTCCCTCCTATCTTAGAGATACCACACATGTACTCAATCTCCTGGCTGGAATTGTTTGGAAAGAGGGCTATATTATGGCCACTGTGGATGTAAATTCACTTTACACCATTATTTCACATGATCAAGGCCTGGAAGCTGTACGATTCTATTTAGATCGTGACTCTTCCCTTGGTATTTCATCATCAATCTTATTATTTTTGCCACTACACATAATTATTTTTGGTTTGATAGTAATTACTATCTGCAAAAACGTGGCGTAGCCATGGGGGCCAAATTCGCCCCCAGTTTGGCAAACCTTTTTATGGCTCATTGGGAAATGGAGGTTATCGATCACAATCCCCCCAAAGAGTTGCGCGTTTGGAAAAGATATATTGATGATGTCTTGATCGTGTGGGAGGGTGACCTCTCATCGTTAGAATCTTTCATCGCTCAGCTTAACATTAATAACAGAGGTATATATCTGAAATCGGAAGCTAGTCAAACCGAAATCCACTTTTTAGATCTTAATATTTATGTGAAAGATGGTGTTCTCTTTACAAATACATATTTCAAGGAGACTGATAGAAACGGTTACATTCCCCTCACTAGTTGCCATCACCCGACTTGGCTTTAAGGCTGTTCCCAAAAGCCAATTTCAAAGGATTAGACGTAACTGTACTAGTATAATTGAGTATCAACAACAGGCCTTGATACTCAAAACCAGGTTTCTGGAAAAGGGATATGACGAATCTGAAATAAATGACACCATAAATGAGGTTGAAAAAATGGACAGAAATGTCATGTTGACTAGCCAGGGGAGAACCAAGCGTATCCGGGACAACCGTTTTGGCTGTTCCATGATTACGGGGTTTTCCAATCAGTATTTCTCTGTTAAGAAGATTTTCAACAAATATTGGAATATCTTAACGAACGATAAGATTCTCTGTCCTGCTATTCCGGATAAACCTGTGGTTATATTTAGGGGAGCTCCATCATTACGCCATAGGCTGGCACCTAATGTTATTGACCCCCCTCGTACTGTATCCTTTTTTCAAACTATGAAAGGTTTTTTTTCCCGGCAGGAAATGTAACATCTGTAGGGTTTATCAGTTTCAGGGACGAAAATTGGAATCTTTTCAGTCGACACAGACACTTAAATCTTATCCTATCGAATCTTTTATTACGTGTTCTAGTGACCATGTTATCTATCTTGTCCAATGTCCTTGTGCTAAACAGTACATCTGAAGAACTAAGAGGGAAGTACATGTGCGATTAGAGGAACACGTAGGAAACATTAGACGAGGGTTTCCCAAACATAATTTATCCAAGCATTTTGCTCAGCATCACAATAAAAACTTGGAGGGGACCCTGTTTGTTCCCATTGTGAAATTACAACCACACTGGAGAGGGGTTAACAAAGTCGGCTCCATCTCTAGAATTGAGACCCACTGGATCTATAACATAAAATGTTATACGCCGCATTGCCTCAATGTGGATTGGGATATAAATAGTTTAATTAATAATGCTTAGAATCAAAGTCATATTTGACTCATTTTTAGCCCATACTATTTTTCCCCTTTTCCCCCTTTTTTTCCTTTTTTTAAAGATTTTTTATTCAGAGGTACTTTTCTATCAACAGAGACCAAATAATATTGTAATCTTATTGTCTTTTAACTTGTATTTATATTGCATAATATTTCTGTACATCTCGGCTTTTCCCTCCTATTCTCCTGGTGCGGTCTGTTCTGAATGTGTGTGTTTTTTTACATATATAGTATTTTTCTCTCCGTCTTCTCCCATTTCGCCACAAGATGGCAGTGTTCTGTCTCCTGATTCAAGGCCGAGTATTCGTTTACTCTGCACTTGCCCATTCCAATGAAGCCCTTCCGTTCATTTTTCCCACTTTCAAAATGGTGGACGAGTGGTATATAAGGGCGGACGTGATGACGGGACGCAGCAGCCAATCCCCGATGACGTCAATCTGTGACGAAACGCGTAGGTGTGGCCTGCGTCCCGACGCCCTTCACGTCACCAACACAGCGAACAGAGGAGACGCCGAGATCGATCGTTTTTACAGGCGGTTGTCATTTTCAATGCTCATGATGCCGTTTTTTATGTAAGTGCATTACTTTTAAATAAATACCAGCTTTAAGCAAGTTACACTATGGAGATTCTCTATTCTTCTCTCCCTTCCGTGACATATGTGTGAGCCTATCCAGGACTTCAGAGGTGGATCTTACATAGTCTTGCTGGGAGACTGTAAATAAATCCAGGGCTGTTATTGACTGCTGATGCAGTCACACATGTCTGGTAACAAGACTGCAACACTTTATCACTGGGGTGTTTCAACTGGTGGACAGACTATCTGGATTTTTCTTACTACTGCATCTTCTCAATACAAATGTTGCACAATTGAGATTTTATATTTGGGACTCTACAAATACACACTCTATTTCCATTCTATGTTTTTTCAAATGAAAATTATTATCTAACAAAACTACGAATTTCGAATCAACGAAAATAAATTAGACAGAATTACGAATCATTCAGTATAAACAAAACTAAAACTGTTACGAAAATACGAACGGGTCCAAATAGGAAAACTCGCATCTTACGAAATACAAACGGGTCCGAATAGGAAAACGTGCGTCTTACGAAATTACGAATGTTTCCAAATCTACGGAACGAGACAAAACTAAACAACGCTACAGGTAAGCCTTAATATAGGCTTACCTGTAACATTAAGTAGTAAACAAGGGTTTACAACCTCTTTAACCACTTAAGGACCGCCGTATGTAGATATTGTAACGCCACCGGCGTTCCTCTCTCTCTCTCCACGGCGCTTCTGTCCTCCTCAGACATCCGCAGTGACTCATGCGCATCACTTCCGCTGCGCTCTGTTATGCGTTCCACGCTGGAACGCGGAAGTGCGCCCCGGCGTGCTGCGCCTTCTCCCGCGCACGCTATTTAAAGCCCCAGGAATGACGGCAGGTTGTTCCACTATTTTGTAGGGCACCTGCCGTCACCTGGGACCCCTCACAGCACCCCAAGAACCACAGTAGCAGACCACTGAGTCCAACGCAGGGAGGATCCCTGCTTCCCAGCAACCTGCATCTACCCAGCTTCACTACCCTGCTTCCAAGGATCCCTCTCATGACAGTTCACTTCTGAGGACAAGCAGCTGACACCCTATCCAGCAACTTCAGAACCGCAAGTAAACTGTACTATAGGCTACTGTGAACTGGTACCAGGCTAGAGCTGTGGGATTCCCCTTTTCTTGTATGCTATTGTTTAAACATAAGTACCCTGTATATGAACTGTCGCTGAAGACTCTCTTTGACGCCCAACTATAGATGACCCGAAGCTACAGGGTCACACTAATTTAATGCTAGCTTTGATTTACCAATTAATCTATGCTTGTTAAATCTATGTTTGCATATGATTCGACTGAGTACGCACACTCAAGGTTGGTTCCCAGATAGAGGTTGTGATGAAATAAACCCTTAACTTTCTGTTCATACAAGAGAGTGCAGTTGTGGTTTATCCTGAGAAACCTCTGTAGCTGGTATTCCATTAAGTTTTATTTAGAGATAACGTGACCGTAACAGATATACGTCGGCAGAATGGCACGGACAGGCACAATCATGTAGCTGTATGTGCCTGCCTTGACGTGGGTCAGATCGGGACACCCCCGGCTACATGCGGCGGTTCCCGTGGCTCTGGGAGTGATCCGAGATGAGGGGGCGGCTGTTCGTTTCTGTCCGCCCCTTCATGATCGCTCCCAGCTAATCTGCTTCCACCTCTGCCCGTCCTCTGCCTGTGTAATGTAAAAAAAACAGGCAGAGGAAGTGATGTCATCCTCCTCTCGGCGGTCTTTTCGTTCCGGCGAGAGGAGAGAAGACATCACATGTGAGTTGCACCTAACACTACACTCACACCAGTACACATAGGCACACTTAACCCCCTCATATCACCCCCCGATCACACCCCCCCAGCCCCCTGTCACAGTGTCACTGATTGCAGTGATCATATATTTACTGATCACTGCATTTAGTGTCAGTGTGACAGTTAAAAGTTGCAGGCCCCTTTAGGTCCAGGGTAGCCCCCTACCCCCCTAATAAAGGTTTAACCCCTTGATCACAGCCCTAGTTAACTCTTTCACCCCCTATTGCCAGCGTCACTAATATATCGCTTTTCTGATCGCTGTATTAGTGTCGCTGTTGCCACTAGGTAGCTAGTTTTTTTTGAGGTTCGCCGCTAGGTTTTTATAGCGTTAGGTACCCCCATACATTTTCTAATAAAGGTTTTAACCCCTAGAGTTAACCATTTCACCAGTGATCACAGTATAAGTGTCACTGGTGACGCAGGTTAGCCAGTTAGTTATTTAGTTATTTAGTTTCGCCAAAAGGTTTTTAGAAATTGAAAAACATACAAACGTCAAATCTGTCATTAAAGGCTTATGGTGTCTGTTGATAGTTCTAAGAAGATTTGGAGCAGCTAAACTGTACAACACCGCAATCATACATTTCCTTTTCAATTTCCTCGTCGTGTTTCTTGTCGGGCTGGTTTACGACGAGAAACGTGTTTGCGTGTATGCTTAGAAACCCACACATGCTCAGAATAAAGTATGAGATAGAAGCGTGCCCTTGGTAAAAGTAGGGTTTGTAATGGAGATAGCACATTCGTCACGCTGTAACAGACTGAAAAGCACAAATCGGCTCTCACCAAACTAGATTCCTCACACCCAGAGTCCACAGTGACATATATACAGCACCCAAGAAGGAGTGATATAGATTTTTGAAAAAGCATCCTCCACCACTAAGTTGCAGCAGCTTACCAGATTGTATGATCCCTTGGTTAGAGAGATGACACACACTTGAGGCTTATTTTCCAGCCCTGGGTCTCTGCATCTCGATATGAGGGTACCGTCATAAGTATCCGACCCATGTGTCCACAGCGACAGAAAAATTCATGGCCCATAAAGGATGAAAAAGCACTTTCATAGTGTAACCCAAGCCGGCCGTAGCTTCTAGGACTGGCACAGTACTCAGTGACGTCAGCACGGCGCTTCACCCTACGCCGTTTCATCAAAATGTACTTCTTCCAGGGGCACTTCCAAAGTTGTACACATGTCGAAGCAGAAATTAAAGTGGTTGTAAAGGTTCACATTTGTTTTTTTATAAAAATAACAAACATGTTGTACTTACTTCCTCTGTGCAGTGGTTTTGCACAGAGCAACCCGAATCCTCCTCTTCTTAGGTCCCTCGTTTCTGCTCCTGGCCCCTCCCTCCTGCCAAGTGCACCCTCATCCATCAGCTTTCAGAGTTCTGTGTATCCATTCAGACATGGAGCCCCGACCTGGCCATGCCCCATTTCTCCCCTGATTGGCTGACTGACTTTGATTAAGTCAATGGCGCCGCTGCTGTGTCTCAGCCAATCAGGAGGAGTGTCCCAGATGGCTTAGACATTCATAGACATCGCTGGAGAGAGAAGGGGCTCAGGTAAGTAATTAGGGGCTGCTGGGGTGGCTGCTACACAAAGAAGTTGCTTTTATCTTAATGCATAGAATGCATTAAGATAAAAAAACCTTCTGCATTTACAACTCCTTTAACCACATGCCGACCGCCCACCTTCGTTATACGGCGGGACGGTGGCACTGCTGGGCGAGAGCACATAGCTCTACGTCCTCCCTTTAACGGCCGCGCCCCTGCTCTTCCCCTGAGTCCCGCACGCGTGCCCGGTGGGCGCAATCGCCGCCGGGCACGCACGCTTGTTCGTTACAGAGTGGGGACCGGGAGCTTTGTGTGTAAACACAAAGCTCTCGGTCCTGTCAGCGGGGGAAAACACTGATCTCCTGTTCATACAATGTATGAACAGAAGATCAGTGATTTCCCCTAGTGAGTCAACCCCCCCCATACAGTTAGAACACACCCAGGAAAACACTTAACCCCTTTCCTGCCCCCTAGTGTTAACCCCTTCACTGCCAATGGCATTTTTATAGTAATCCAATGCATTTTTATAGCATTGATCGCTATAAAAATGCCAATGGTCCCAAAAATTTGTCAAAATTGTTCGATGTGTCCGCCATAATGTCTCAGTACTGAAAAAAAAATGCTGATCGCCGCCATTACTAGTAAAAAAAAAAAATATTAATAAAAATGCCATAAAACTACCCCCTTTTTTGTAAACGCTATAAATTTTGCGCAAACCAATCAATAAACGCTAATTGCAGTTTTTTTACGAAAAATATGTAGAAGAATATGTATCGGCCTACACTGAGGAAAAAAAAAGTTTTTTTATATATTTTTTGGGGATATTTATTATAGCAAAATGTAAAAAAATATTGCCTTTTTTTTCAAAATAGTTGCTCTATTTTTGTTTATAGCGCAAAAAATTAATAAACCACAGAGATGATCAAATACCACCAAAAGAAAAAAAGGACACCAATTTTGTTTGGGAGCCACATCGCACGACCGCGCAATTGTCAGTTAAAGCGATGCAGTGCCGAATCACAAAAAGTGCTCTGGTCTTTGACCAGCAATATGGTGCGGGGCTTAAGTCGTTAAAGGAGTTGTAAAGGAAATATATTTTTTTGCTTAAATGACTGTTTACAGGGTATAGAGACATAATAGTTAACTGATTCCTTTTAAAAATTATTTTAAAAAAAAGATAAAAATCAATCATATAATGTGCCTGCAGTTTCAGTTTCGTTTTTCATCTAGTTTCATGCATCTGTGAAGTACAGAGACACAGAGCCAATACAGGGCAGTGTTTGTTTTTAAAATGAAACTGATTGGTTATGAGGGGTTTTAGACACACAGTAATCACACCTTCTTGATTAGAGACCACAGAGAGAAGCTCCCAGTACTTTTTTCATAAGGAAACAGACAACCAGGAAGTGTGCAGAACAGAGAAGGATTACAGCAACATCATAGCAAAAACGAACAATGAGGACATGAAACTAGGACTGCATTAGGGTAAAGAAAGTTATTTAGCTTAAAAAAAAATCCTTTAGTGACCCTTTAAGTCGAGGTCATGGGATTATACAGCTCTGTATCCTTGTTCTCTCCATTTACTTCCTGCTAGGGTCTTTCTTCTATGTGTCTATATCACTGTCTGCAGTTCCCAGTGGCTGTCAAACCGAGGGGTTCTTTTAGGATTTAGAAGACTACTGATGTTGGCCTGAAGAGAGTGAAGAGGAAAAGATGGTGTTAATCTGAAGGGCTGAAATAGGAGCTCTTGTAGGGGGAAATGGCACCAATGAGGAATCTGGATAGGGAGACTCAGGTGAGTATAATAAATATAATATATAAATTATAATAAATACCCAATATGTTGCCTTAGTTGCACCAAGAGCATAGCTTACAGTTTTAAGGCACTCCTTTATTTGGAGCAACCATTTTCTTTATGTTCATGAACAATCAGGTTCTTGTCATAACGTTTTGTTGCCTAATTTAGAATCTAACAATGCATGGCAAGTATTATTATTTTTATTTTTTTACATTCAATGCACACTGAAAATGTGGACAATAATGTATGTATTGAATACTAGTGTATGTTTTTAGCAGGTAAGTCAAGAGATTGCATTTACTGGGTACGTGAAAATCTGTGCAGGTCATGTGAACTTGATTTGTTCCTGCTCTCATGCATTTCCTGTTAGTAAATTAGGCCCACTGTATTGACACTGCTGTGTCCCCGAAAACTGAAAGGAATTACACTTTAGAGCATAATTGAGCACAATACTGATAAACTACAATTCATAGATTATGCAGAAGCTGGCTAGAAATTCTGAGAAATATAGCTATTTAATCACTAGATTGTTAAATAATTTGGATTTTTGGCTATTGCTTTCCTTTTTACTTTCACAATCCCTCATTTTCATATTATGTGTGCTTTATTGCAATCTATATGTATTTTTTCAGATATAAATTATATAATGTGTACACATTTCTGTTGTTTTCTGGCCACAGTGTCAAAATCTCAGAATAATTGCATCTGAATCTCTGGGAAACAACCCAGCCAAGCAACACTTCTTGAATATTATGCATAATTCCCATTGTTTTTTTTTATAATTTTCCCATATCTCTTTAACAATTGCACAGGTGCCGTGCGATAATGAGATATAGCAATGAAAGTCAGAAATTAAGGTGATGCAAAAAGATAACGAGGAATTATGCATGTATAAATCACCCGTTGACACAAATAGCTGTTTGTGTTTCACAGAGAAGGATACTGTAAACTTCTCATCTATCTGAAAAGAGTACACAGGAATGTCATATGTGCTAATATATATAACACCCTTTTTTAAAGGAAATGTAGCCCTTTTGCACAGCATTCACATCTGGCAGTAAGCAGAGAACTCTGATGGGAACAGAGGGACATATTTCCCCAGTTTACTGCCCTAACCTCCTGTTTTCCTTGAAGTCTTTCACATTTAGATAGGTCCTATCCTACCTCATTCTGACAGCTCATGATAATGATTTGTCCTTCATAACCTTTATATACTTTGTATTCCTTGTCATCATTATCTCTGATGTTTTCTATTTGTGTCATGAAATGAAATGCTGTTAGGCATCATTTCATAAAACATATTAAAAATAGATAATTTGGCCTACAAACAGGCCATTGGATAAACAAAACAGAGGTCCTAACTCTTTGTCCCTTTTGCAAAATACACTAAAAAAATGTTTTTCCTGCATCCATTTCTGTAAACAACAAACTATGCC
>JAJQKJ010002354.1:0-56548 GCA_029574335.1 Rana kukunoris | reverse complement strand
TTGTCCGAGCTTGCAGCCAAAGCATCTGAGCATCCCTGGCAGAGGTGAAGATCCTGGGGAGGCTGTGCAGGCCAAACACTTTGCCTGCTGATCCAGGCAGAACATGGTCGGCAGAAACAGGGCACCTCCAGCGGCAGACCAAAGCCCGCCAGCTGCGGATGCAGGCGGATACCAACACTGTTCTGCCCCGTATTGCTGTTGCGTTGGAGGGCATGCAGGCTTCATCTGCCATCAGAGCCAGGAGCGACAGACCAGGGGATGAGCCTCCTCATTATGCCTCACCCCCCCACCCAAGTCGCCCCCCCAGACAATTGAGGAGCCGTACCTGTGGCACCAGGCCTGGCCCACAAGAGGGCAAATGACTCTCCTCTGATTTTTTTCTGCTCAGAGTATGAGCGTTATATATTTTGTTTTTGGACGTGCACAGACGTATGTGCTGTCCTCCTGTAAGGGCATGATCCCTATTTTTTTTCTTTTTTGTTACTGCACAAGGTGAGGAGTGCAGAAGTTTGCAGGGGCAGGGTTTGCCCGGTGCTGCTACAGTGTGACTGGTGTGTGAGTGTGTGTATGTGACATTTCTGCCAGCAAGGCGTGTCACCTTGGATCGTCGGGGAGAGATTATCCCCACGACCGTGTGAATGTGGTATGAATGGACAGCAACATCATTGGGGCCATGGCTTGGCGTTGCTGCTCCCAAGTCCCGTGTGGTGGACTTGGGCTAAACCAATGTGAGGTGGATGCGGTGCGTGTGAGCTAGTGACCACAGTGGTGTGCATGCGTGAATTGTCTGTGTGCCATGATGAATGTGTGTGTTTAACGTGCAAAGATACGTTCCACGAGGCAACTCCTGACTGCTGTTTCTTCAGCAGACGGGGTAGCCTCAGGAAGGGGGGGACTGTGTGGTTCAGGGGTCAGATCATCACATATGTCAATCTCCAGGCCCTTTCTCATAACGTAGTTGTGCAGCACGCAACATGCACCGATGATCTGGCACACAAAGTTTGGGGAATACAACAGGGCCCCCCCCGGACTTATCCAGGCATCCGAAACGGGACTTCAGGATGCCAAATGTGCGCTCCACCACTGCATGGGTGCGTATGTGTGCAGCATTGTATCTTCTCTCTCCTCTGGTTTGGGGATTCCATTATGGAGTCATGAGATGGGGCCCAAGTGCATATGCCGATCACTTGGAAGGGAAAAGACAGGAGGATGTTAGTCGTGCATGTGCCCCTCGTGATGTCTGCATCATGGGGTCGGACAGTCATGCCTGACTCCCATGTCACTCACCAACCAGCCAGCTGTCCCTGTACACATTCTGTTTGAATTCTGCTGGGATGGTGCTTTGACGGTATTTGTAGCTGTCATGGCTGGCCCCGGGGTGTTTGGCACGGATGTGCCATATGAGGCATTGGGCATCGGCTATCACCTGTACGTTGATGGAATGCCACTGCTTACGATTGCGGTATATGTGCTCTGTGGCAAGGGGGGGCCGTAGTACCACATGTGTGCAATCAATGGCCCAGACGGTGCGTGGGAATCCGGCAATTCTGTAGAAATCCTGCATTGCCTTCTGCCGCAGATGCTCATGGGTGGGTTTGATGATGTGGTGGGACATGCGTGTGAGGATTGCGTGGACAACCTGGTGCACGCATCTGCTCATGGTGGATTGTGACATTCCAGACATGACTCCACTTGTACGTTGGAAAGATCCACTGGCAAGGAAATGGAGTGTTGCCAGTACCTTGACCAGTGGCTGCACTGCATGTGAGCGTCCCGTCTGTCTGGTGATTTCATCATGCAGGGCTGTGGCTAATTCCAGGATGGCATCAGGGCTGAATCGGAAGATGCGATACACCTCCGATTCCCCCATGCCAAAGACGTTCATGCACATTCGGTAGATCCTCTCCTGTGCCCTCCTCCGTGCCTGGGGACGCAGTAGTGCTATGACCATGGCTGCCCCTGGCATGTTGGCATACAGATGTGTTGTGCTGCAAGTGTGGTTGCTCAGCTCGTCCGTAACGGTGCTGCTGCAGCTGCTCTTCAGCTCCAACATGTGCACATCTGTTGCTGAGTTACACCTCCTTTATGGGAAATAACTTTGCGCCGAGCATAGACTTACGCGCAGCGCGCATAGCCTGCGTCGGGCGCGCATACGTTCGTGAATCGCTGTATCTCCCTCATTTGCATATTTGAATAGAAAATCAATGGCAGCGCCACATGCGTCCAGCGCAAAAATGCGCCCACTCTACGCTGGCGTAGGCAAGTTATTTTGGTGGGATGAAGTCTGTTTTTATTTGTATCTTAGTTTGTGGGTCCGGCACACAGATACGACGGCGCATATTTGCACTTACGCGGCATATCTGGAGATATGTTGGCGTAAGTGCTTTGTGAATCCGGGCATATAAATATATATATATATATATATATATAGGGCCAGATTCAGGATGGCGAGCGGTTCTTTATTCCAGGGTAATGTTTCTCATTTACGTTACGCCACCGAAACTTTACGCGTAAGGACTGTATTCACAAAGGACCGGAAATGGGCCGCCGAAATTCTAATTGGGCAGGTAGGGGGCTTGTATTATCTAAAATAGGCGCGATCCCACGGCGAACGTACTGTGCATGCGCCGACCATCAATGTATCCCAGTGCGCATGCTCCAAATTATGACGGTGTTTTCGACGTCAATGACGTCAATCCCCATTCACGGACGAGTTACGCAAACGACGTAAAACTTTTCCAATTCGACTCGGTCACGACGTCCATACTTAACATAGGATGCGCCTGCTTTTTGTTGCTTTATCTTTGCGCCGGGAAAACCCTTACGTAAACGTCATAAAGTGACTGCGTCGGGCCCGCGTACTTTCGTGAATTGCCGTATTTTGCTGATTTACATATTCTCAGCGTAAATCAGCGAGAACGCCCCCCAGCGGCCATTTTAAAACTGCAATGTAAGATCCGACGGTGTAATACAATTACGCCTGTTGGATCTTTGCAGCAAACCGGTGTATCTTGTTTTCTGCATACAGAAAACAGATAAGCCGGCGCAAAGTGTGAGTTATGTGGCATAACTCTACCTGAATCTGGCCCATAGTATACATAACTAAACTTCAGAGAGGGTTTGCTTTGTTGGATGGAGGTGATAAATGTCAGCTTTGGATTGGGTGTTCCTAAAAAGCCAGGTTACTTTTGACCAGAGAAATTTACAAAACGGTATGGACAGCTATGTCATGCCTCACAATATATGTTTTATTGCTAAAATTTAAGTTTAACTAAAGTATACCCTTTACTCAGATTGCTTAGCTTTTAGTGCCCTGCATTCTGAAAGTTTTAAAAATATTAAAACTTGAAAACTTCTACCAAAACAATCAGTGAAGAATACGGGCAGAATGTTATATGTATTTAAACTTAAGAAAAGACAGTGAAACAGCAGAGAAATCACTTTTTATGATGAGCAAGATAAGAGATTGAATAGAAGACTTAGAAACCCTCCCTTATGATCGAAAAAACACTGAAATTGCTTTTGTGCTTTAGGTACATTGACAACTAGAAGTTCATTGGCAGGTTAAATATCTGTCTATAAATGTTAGGAGTTGCATGATGTACATGAAGTAGCCTAATTCCTGGTTTTCAAGAGAGAAAATATAGAGAAAAATACTATTGTATATACTATATACAATATACACTCTCTGCAATTGACTGTGCTGTTAATAAATCTTACCAATTGCACTAATTCCGATATATTACTGTCATTAAACTGCAGATCTATATAGCACTTTAATATAACTACAATGAAATGCATTTCCCTTGTCTATAATATTTAAGATGTTATGGTGCTATTATGTAGCTACAGCTCTATTTTTGTTGCTGGATCCATTCTATGCCATCCCAGTACACTCTTCTGCAGTTATTGCCATGAGAATGCATTGTAGCTATGAATACAATTTGTGTATATCTATATACGATAGATAGATAGATTGTTTATTACATTTTGAAAAATAGCTTAAACGAGGATGTAACTGTAGGATTAAAATGGTTGTAAATCCTATTAAAAAAGACCCTGCAAGACAAAGGCATAATGAGCTAGTATGCATTTAGGCTTACCTGTAGCATAAAGTAGTTGTAAAGGGTTTATAACCACTTTAAGTATCACAATTTAATTGAAATTCAAAGTTGTTCAAAGTAGAAAGGCAGAGGAGAATACATTAACCACTTCCATACCGGGCCTATTCTGGTACTCTTCTCCTACATGCAAAAATCATAATTTTGTTGCTAGCAAATTATTCAGAACCCTCAAACACTATATATATGTTTTTTTTAGCAGACACCATAGGGAATAAAATGGCGGTCATTGCAACTTTTTATCTCGCACGGTTTTTGTGTAAAAAATATTCAAACGCCTTTTTTTGGAAAGAAAAACTGTTTCATAAATTAAAAAATAACAAAACAGTAGAGTATAGCCCAATTTTTTGTATAATGTGAAAGATTATGTTAGGTCGAGTAAATAGATACCTAGCATGTCACTCTTTAAAATTGTGCACACTCGCACACTCATGGAATGGCACCAAACTTCAGTACCGATCTCCATAGGTGACATTTTTTTTTTCAAAAATAAACAGTCTAGAGTTACATAGGAGGTCTAGTGCTAGAATTGTTGCTGGCGCCCTAACACACACGGCGATACCTCACATAAGTGGTTAGATTGGCGTTTACATATGTGGGCGGGACTTACGTGTGTTCGCTTCTGAGCGGGAGCTACTGAGGACAGGGGTGTTTTAAATTTTTTCTTTTCTTTTTTTACTTAATTTGTTTTATTTTTACTCTTTTTTTTATCACTTTTATTCCTATTACAAGGAATGTAAACATCACTTGTAATAGGAATCTATTGTGACAGTTTCTCTATATCATGGGTCTTCAAACTATGGCCCTCCAGGTGTTCAGGAACTACAATTCCCATCATGCCTAGTCATGTCTGTGAATGTCAGAGTGTTACAATGCCTCAGCCTCATGGGAAGTGTAGTTCCGCAACAGCTGGAGGGCCGTAGTTTGAGGATCCCTGCTCTATATGGTGAGATGCGGAGTCAATAAGACCCCACATCTCTCCTCCAGGCCAACAGCTGCAATTGTGGCTTTGTTTACTTCCGGGTACACGGTGTGATGTCATAACATTGTGCTCCGGGCCTCCGATGGTCATAGAGATGACTGGTGACCCTCTGGTCACCAGTCGTCTCTATGCTTCCCATCCAGCACCGACATATCGGTTTTTCGCGTCCCTGATGGCACGGGAGAGCCTGGAGAAGCATCAGATGGCGGTGGGAGGGGGCCATCCCCTCCCGTCACCTATAAGAATGATCAAGTGGCAGAACCGCTATGCCGCTATGATCATTCTTTTTTTTTTCATTCAAATTTAAGTTTATTTTCATAAAATAAAGAACATACAGAGTAGTAAACACAATACAGAAGATACATCAGGAAATATCGCGTTGACGATTATAAATGTGAACAATAAGTCAAATTTCTTAGGTAGATTTCCCCACCTCCCCTCCCCCTCCCCCCCATGCTTCGACTATAAACCTAGTAACCTTTACATAGAAATGTAAACGTGGGAAATAGGGAATGATGGGAATCAGTAGAGATAGCGAAACCTTTTAAGGCTAGAATCCCTGTTTACTAAGGCATCAACAAACCTTCTATTTTAAGCTGAGGAAACAGGACTAAAAATGTATGCAACAGATACTGAACCGTAGAGAGGAAAGATCTCTGGGGTACCCCTTCCCCCCGACACCCCTATCGGGAACAACCTGTGTCGGGGAGGGGGGACAGCCCCCTCAACCCCGCCTCTCCTCAATGAGAGAAAAAAAGGCTGAATCTAAATGATAACCAGAGATACGTCTCTCTGTCAGCTCTTGACTTGTAAACCTAAGAGAAGACAAGGAATTCAATAAGTATATTTAGTTAAATTAAATCAACATTATAAGAGACCAATGGAGAATGTAATATACAGTGTATATCTCCTGTTAAAGAAAAAATAGAGAGAAGTGAAGAGAGGGAGAAAGAAAAAGAGAGAAAACAGGGAGAAGGGGGAGCGGGGGAAGGGGAAGGGGATTGGGCCCACCCGCCAGAAGAATGCGACAGACTGAGGTTAAAGCCATAACTAAACTCTCATGTTGTTGGGGATTCCCATATAATTTAACCAAGGTTCCCAGATTTCAGTGAACTGAGTAGAGGTATCTAACATGGAGTTAATTATTTTTTCTTGTTCCATAATCCATGTAACCTTTCTTTTCATATGTAAGATGGAAACTGATGGTTTCTTCCATGCTGCCGCTAAAGTGATTCTGGCACCAGTCAGTATGAATAGAATCAGCTGTCTAGTGGCCTTAGAAGTCTGTGGGATTAGTCCATTCAATAAGGCTATTGCAGGAGACTGATGGATATTGTAACCAGTAACTCTCCTGATAATTTGAAATACCTTATTCCAGAATCTCTGTATCCTAGGGCATTCCCACCAGGTATGTATCATGGTGCCTATTCCTTGGCAGCCTCTAAAACATAGGGGTGAGGATGCCGGATACATGGTGGCCAGCTTAAAAGGAACCAAGTACCATCTAGTGAACATTTTTATATTGGCCTCAATGAGAGACACGCTCTTAAAGCCCTTGAGAGATCTAGAATAGTTTCTTTGCCAGTCAACTAAGTCCCAGTCCTCCAGCAATTCTCTTTCCCAAGCTAGCATATGAGGTAGCTTTATGTTGTTTGATGCTAGAGATTTGTAGACGATAGAGATATTACCTCTCCTATTCTGACCTTGTTCACATTTGTGTTCGTATAGGGTTAGAGGGGCAGAAATCAAATTGTCATTCCAGAGTTTCTGAGCAAAGGTGTGTATTTGATGTAATCTGAGTCTTTCAGAGGGGGGGGGGGGGCTAAGATTATCTATAAGGGATTGCTCAGATAGAGGGCCTGTATGCTGAAAGAAACGTCCAATGCGGTACACCCCCTTATCGTGCCACCATTTGAAGGAGTCCCCTTCTGTATTGGGGTAAAAGTATGGGTCAAGAAAGATACTCGACAAAGGTTTGCCTCTAGAAACTAAGAGTGAGTTATTTTTAAGTGAGTCCCATAGGACCAATGCTTGTGATAAAGTGGGGGATAAAATAGGGGGTCTACTTTTGGGAGTGCTCCACATGAGTTCTTCAATCGTTGACGATGGGGAAGCCTGTTCTTCTATTTCTATCCAATCCGGAGGATCATTTTGGAGGTAAACCTCCGATAATTGTGCTAGCCTCGCAGATTGATAGTACCAGAACAAGTTTGGCACTCCTAAGCCCCCTTGTTCAGGTAAGTTAAATAGACTACGGGAGGAAAGACGAGGACCTTTTTGTTCCAGATGAATTTGGTGATTTTACCTTGAAAGGACTTCATATGGCTTTTTAATATCGAAATCGGAAGGGATCGAAAAAGATACAGGAGTTTCGGGAGAAGAGTCATTTTGATGGAGTTAATTCTGCCAATCCAGCCTATTTTCTGAGTTCCCCATTCGGTTAGGTCCTTCTCAAGTTTCCTGAACATAGGGGGATAATTAGCCAAGTATAAATTCTGAAAATTTGGGGTCAGATTGATACCTAAATAATTAATAGACATAGAGTCCCATTTGAAAGCATATCTGTCTTTCAAGTGAGACACTGTGGAATCGGGTAGAGAAATATTGAGGGCCCTAGACTTGGGCATGTTTACCGTGAGGCCCGAGACTTTAGAGAAATCGTCTAGCAGGGAGAGGATTTTCGGGAGGGAGGAAACCGGAGAGGTTATAAAGAGTAGTAAATCATCCGCAAATAATGCGCATTTGTGTTCCTTTTTGTTACAAAGAACTCCCCTGATATTTGAGTCTTCTCGAATGGCTATGGCCAGAGATTCAATAACGATAGCGAACATCAGGGGAGATAAAGGGCAGCCCTGCCTTGTACCCCTTTGGATTTTTATGGATTCCGAGAATATGCCTTGTGACCGGATTTTAGCTTCAGGGGAAGAATAGAGAGCAGAAATGATTCCTAAAAATTTAGAGCCAAAATCCCAACGTTTCAATACAGTAAACATGAATGGCCAGGATACTGAATCGAAGGCTTTCTGGAGATCAAGTGAAAGAAGCATGCCTCCTTGTCTAGTACCTCCAGACCACCCTGAGTACATTAAAGAGATAAGATCAATAGCTCTCCTGATCTGGTCCGGGCCTTGTCTTCCTATGATAAAACCTACTTGATCTTTGGATATGTATTGACCTAAAGAAAGCAGACAATCTATTAGCTAAAATTTTAGTAAGTATTTTAAGGTCGTTATTAATGAGCGAAATCGGTCTATAGTTTTCCACTTGGCTAGGATCTTTATCGGGTTTCGGAATCAACGAAATATAGGCCATGTTAAGTTGTTTATCAATTGGGGAGCCCTCAGTCATATAATTGTAAAATCGTGCTAAGTAGGGTGATAGAATGGTTGGAAATGTTTTGTAATAAGACCCTGAGAACCCATCAGGGCCGGGAGCTGTGTTCAATTTTAAGTTTTTGATCACTGACATAACTTCCTCAGCTGAGATGGGTGCCTCCATCGCCTCCTTGTGAACCTTTGTCAACCTGGGGATATGATCATTCTTATGGTGCACTGAATCGTCAGCTGAAAATAGTGATATCTGAATAATGCCTGTAGCTGCAGCCATCATTCAGATATCCCCACTGAAAGTCCAGGATGTCATATGATGTCTAGTGTTGCTCACGAATATTCGCATTGCGAATATTCGCTACGAATATTGCATATTCGAGTATTCGCGAATAACTCGAATATCGCGGCGAATATTCGCTATTTCGAATATTCGTATTTTTTCAAATTTCGCAATCAATTTCGCAATCAATTTCGCATTCGCACTAGCGAAATTTCGCAATTTTTTTTTTTATAAAATATAGCGAATATTCGTAAATATCGAATATTCGTGATATTTTATAAAAAAAAAAAAAAATAGCGAAATTTCGCAATCATTTTTGCTTTCGCATATGCGAAATTTCGCTATTTTTTTTTTTTATAAAATATAGCGAATATTCGTAAATATCGAATATTCGCGAATATTCTTCGAAATATTCGCGAAATATCGCGAAATCGAATATGGCGTATTCCGCTCATCACTAATGATGTCCTTGGGTGGGAAGTGGTTAAGGAAGATGGCTAGACTACAAGGATGGGGGTTATCTTGTCACCATTACAGATGTGCAGTACATAATGAATGATGGAGCCAATCTGACCACTGTGTGGAAAATAGTTGACTGTTGCTGTTTTTCATGGAGAACATAAGTTGGAATTGGGTCTGATTATTGAGGTTTATCAAAATAGAGGAAAACTCTGGAGGGTCTTGTTGTTTCCAGCAGGAAGCTATTGATTTCTTAGCGGCTTTCAAGCAATGAAGCACTAAGGGGAGGTGCTTCTTGGGCCAGCATTCATAGTTTAGTACAAGGAGAGCCATGGCTGGGTCTGGGAATGATATGAAGTGAAATACCTTTCCCCAGAAGAGAAGAATCTTGGGGCAGCGCCACAAAATGTGTTATAGTGATTTTGATTCTTCACACTTCCTCCAGCATAGTGGAGAGTTACTTTTGGAGATTTTGGAGAGCTAAATTCGGGTGTAGTATCATCAGTGTGTTAACTTTAGGTGTGATTCCCAATGTGTTGTGCAGTGGGAGACTTTAAACAGATTGTTGGTTGCCACGTTCAATTGCGAGTGGTTGAAAGAACAAGAGAGATCATTTTCCCACTTCTTCATGGACTGTTTTTTTTATGGGGGGGGTACAAAAAGTCGATAGAATGTGATACCTTTCTTGTTGGTTGCAGGGGATGCGCAGAAGATACGAGCCAATAAATTTGGTTTAAGGATGTTTCCTAGAATGTTCCAAACATTTAGGTATTTATAAAAGTCACTTTGTGGTAGACAGAAGTGTTTCTGCAGGTCTTCATATGTTAGGAGGTTGGAATTGTCCCAGAGATGTCAGAATGACATAACGCCTGCCTCTGACCAGCTGGCAAGTAGATAGATCGGTGAAGAATTCCAAGGTACTTAAAAGCATAGATTGATAGTCCACAGGGATTTTTTTGTGTAGACGGCTTCAGGAGTAGAGTCATGAGGACATAGCTGCTTGAATTGTAAAGTAGGGGAGAGGTAGGGGTGGGAGATCCAGAAGGAGCGTGCATATGAGACCTTTGAGTTGGTGTCCAATTATGGATTGTTCCATAGAGGTCCATTGTTTGTCGATCGAGGGTGACCACCATTTGAAGGCTTGATCCCCAATAATGGCATAATAGTAGTACTTTAGTTTAGGGACTCCCATGCCCTTACCCCCCCCCCCCCCCATATTAAGCTGTTTATGGAGGCTTGTAAGTTCTGCAGATAGGAGTTAGACAGAGGGACCGGTAGTGTATGAAAGTGGTATAAAATAGTTGGGAGTATGGACATTTTAGTTACTTCTGCTCTGCCTGCCCATATAATGTGTAGTTTGGAGAGTTCCTGTAATTGACTTCTTATATTCCTTAGTAGTGTATCATAGTTTTTATTGAGTACTTAGTAACTAGGCAAGGTCAGTTGTATTCCCAGGTACCTAATACCAAACTTGGGGGCCCAGGAGAAGCTGGATAGTGCTGATAGATGTGATTGTACTTTCTTAGCCAGTGAGACAGGAAGTATCTGCGATTTTGAAATATTGACCTTATAGATTGATAATAACCCAAATTTCTGAATTAAGTCAGAGATCACTGGAAGGAAGGATTCAAGGTATGAGAGGGAGATGATCACATCATCGGCATATAGTTCTAATTCTGTGACCCACTTGATTGATTTTAGGGCGATTCCTGATGCCTGTGGAAGGGGTTCCATAACCAATGCAAATATTATGGACGATAATGGGCATTCTTGCCTGGGGCTATTTGTGATGTTAAATGGGCGTGAGAGGGTGTCAGAAGTGTATACTTTTGTGCATGGATTAGAATAAAGAGCCCTTATAGCTGAATCCATAAATCCTGTGAGGCTGAAGATGTGAAGCACTTCCTTCATGTAGGCCCAATGTACATGATCGAAAGCCTTCTCTGCATCCAAAGACCTCAAGGCTCCGTACTGGGTCCTGTTCTATTTAACTTATGTAAGTTAGTGATATAACTAAAGGTTTGTTGAGCAAGGTATGTCTTTTTGCTGATGACCCAAAGGTGTGCTATAGGGTTGATATCCCTGGAGGTGTCTGTAACATGGGACATGACTTGGCATTGCTGGCAGATTGGTCAAAGCAGTTGAGACTGTAGTTCAATATCGTATGCAGTTCTGGAGATTGCACTTACAGAAAGATATTGATAAAATAGAACGAGTCCAGAGATGGGTAACAAGAATGGTGAAAGGTGTGGGAAATAAAACATATTGAGAGCAACTTTAGGAATGTAATATGTACAGTCTGGAGGTAAGAAGGGATAGGGGAGACATGATTGAACCCTTTAAATACATCAATGGGGTGAATAAGGTTCAGGAAGGCAGTGTTTTCAATATTAAACCAAAACCAAGAACATGGGCACATGACCTCAAACTAATTGGAAGAAAGTTCAAAACAAATCTTAGAAAGCATTCTTTTACTGAAAGCTTAGTTGATGATCGGAATAAACTACCAACAAAAGTAGTGAGACAGTCAACAGTAAATAGCTTTAAACATGCTTAGGATAAACATAGATCTATAGTCAGACAAGGTTAATGAGGGGTGATGTAAAGGGGGGCAGAGGACACTTCTGTGGGAGGGAGGGGGCAGAGGACATTGCTATGGTGCTATGGGGGGCAGAGGACACTACAGTAGGTGGGGGGTGATGTGAAGGAGGCAGAGGACACTACTATATGGGGGGGGGGGTAGATGGGCAGAGGACATTATAGTGTAGTGTTGATGTGAAGGGAGGCAGAGGACACTACTGTATGAGGGGGTAGAGGGGTGGGGGACACTACTGTGTGTTGTGGGGAAGAGGACACTACTGTGGGGGGCAGAGAACATTACTGTGGGGGGATGATGTAAAGGGGGCAACAGGACACTACTGTGGGGAGGGTAGTGATGTGGTGTGATGCAAAGGGGGGCAGAAGACACTACTGTGACACACTATGCGTTCTTCATACCGTGATTTTTTATTGGGGGCTTGATAGTTATTTATTTGAATGGGTGCCAACCCCCCTTTCCCCCAGGGGATCTTTGATTTCCATGTTGTCAGGTAAATCTCAACCCCTGTAAGTTTACCTACCCCCGAATGAGTATGTACATAAGGAGTAACTTCTGTTTATTGTTAAAGTGGAGCTCCACCCTCTTTTACTACTTTCTTGCATCCTCTTTGGTTCTGCCCCCTTAAATATATTTGGCATATATTTTTATCTTATTTTAAAAACTCACTGTTGTATTCTTATCTTTGTATTCCTCCGGCCGCGGCGGCAGCAGCCTTGTCTCCTCATCTATGTACCGCTATGCCTCCTGGGAGATGTCTGTCATCAATCCCAGGAGGCCCTGGGCCGTAGCATCGCACTCGTGGTTCACTGACAGTCTGAGAAGGGAAATCAGTGTGAGAGTGAGTCTCCTCCTGGCCCCGCCCATATCATAGTCGGAAAGAACTTTCTCTCAGTAAGATCCCGAGCAGGTCAGAGCAGAGTGCAGACTGAGGGGGGAACTGTACTACACCAGCCTGTCTCCTCTCTGTATACTATTACCCAGCCTCTCCCCCTCTCTCTGTATACCCAGCCTCTCCCCCTCTCTCTGTATACCCAGCCTCTCCCCCCCTCTCTCTGTATACCCAGCCTCTCTCCCCTCTCTCTGTATACCCAGCCTCTCCCCCTCTCTGTATACCCAGCCTCTCTCCCCTCTCTCTGTATACCCAGCCTCTCCCCCTCTCTGTATACCCAGCCTCTCCCCCCTCTCTCTGTATACCCAGCCTCTCCCCCCTCTCTCTGTATACCCAGCCTCTCTCCCCTCTCTCTGTATACCCAGCCTCTCTCCCCTCTCTCTGTATACCCAGCCTCTCCCCCTCTCTTCTGTATACCCAGCCTCTCCCCCTCTCTCTGTATACCCAGCCTCTCCCCCCTCTCTCTGTATACCCAGCCTCTCCCCCTCTCTCTGTATACCCAGCCTCTCCCCCTCTCTGTATACCCAGCCTCTCCCCCCTCTCTGTATACCCAGCCTCTCCCCCTCTCTGTATACCCAGCTCTCCCCCCTCTCTGTATACCCCTCCTCTCCCTCTCTCTGTATACCCAGCCTCTCCCCTCTCTGTATACCCAGCCTCTCCCCTCTCTGTATACCCAGCCTCTCTCCCCTCTCTCTGTATACCCAGCCTCTCTCCCCTCTCTCTGTATACCCAGCCTCTCCCCCTCTCTGTATACCCAGCCTCTCCCCCTCTCTGTATACCCAGCCTCTCCCCCTCTCTGTATACCCAGCCTCTCCCCCTCTCTGTATACCCAGCCTCTCCCCCCTCTCTGTATACCCAGCCTCTCCCCTCTCTCTGTATACCCAGCCTCTCCCCCTCTCTCTGTATACCCAGCCTCTCCCCCTCTCTCTGTATACCCAGCCTCTCTCCCTCTCTGTATACCCAGCCTCTCCCCCTCTCTGTATACCCAGCCTCTCCCCCTCTCTGTATACCCAGCCTCTCCCCCTCTCTGTATACCCAGCCTCTCCCCTCTCTCTGTATACCCAGCCTCTCCCCCTCTCTGTATACCCAGCCTCTCCCCCTCTCTGTATACCCAGCCTCTCCCCCCTCTCTGTATACCCAGCCTCTCCCCCCTCTCTCTGTATACCCAGCCTCTCCCCCTCTCTCTGTATACCCAGCCTCTCCCCTCTCTGTATACCCAGCCTCTCCCCCCTCTCTCTGTATACCCAGCCTCTCCCCCCCTCTCTCTGTATACCCAGCCTCTCTCCCCCTCTCTCTGTATACCCAGCCTCTCCCCCTCTCTGTATACCCAGCCTCTCCCCCCTCTCTGTATACCCAGCCTCTCCCCCCTCTCTCTGTATACCCAGCCTCTCCCCTCTCTCTGTATACCCAGCCTCTCCCCCCTCTCTCTGTATACCCAGCCTCTCCCCCCCTCTCTCTGTATACCCAGCCTCTCTCCCCCCTCTCTCTGTATACCCAGCCTCTCCCCCTCTCTGTATACCCAGCCTCTCCCCCTCTCTGTATACCCAGCCTCTCCCCCCTCTCTCTGTATACCCAGCCTCTCCCCCTCTCTGTATACCCAGCCTCTCCCCCTCTCTGTATACCCAGCCTCTCCCCCCTCTCTCTGTATACCCAGCCTCTCCCCCCTCTCTCTCTGTATACCCAGCCTCTCCCCCCTCTCTCTGTATACCCAGCCTCACCCCCCTCTCTCTGTATACCCAGCCTCCCCCCCCTCTCTCTGTATACCCAGCCTCTCCCCCCTCTCTCTGTATACCCAGCCTCTCCCCCCTCTCTCTGTATACCCAGCCTCTCCCCCCTCTTTCTGTATACCCAGCCTCTCTCCCCTCTCTCTGTATACCCAGCCTCTCCCCCCTCTCTCTGTATACCCAGCCTCTCCCCCCTCTCTCTGTATACCCAGCCTCTCTCCCCTCTCTCTGTATACCCAGCCTCTCTCCCCTCTCTCTGTATACCCAGCCTCTCTCCCCTCTCTCTGTATACCCAGCCTCTCCCCCCTCTCTCTGTATACCCAGGCTCTCTCCCCCCTCTCTCTGTATACCCAGGCTCTCTCCCCCCTCTCTCTGTATACCCAGGCTCTCTCCCCTCTCTCTGTATACCCAGCCTCTCTCCCCTCTCTCTGTATACCCAGCCTCTCCCCCTCTCTCTGTATACCCAGCCTCTCCCCCTCTCTGTATACCCAGCCTCTCCCCCTCTCTCTGTATACCCAGCCTCTCTCCCCTCTCTCTGTATACCCAGCCTCTCTCCCCTCTCTCTGTATACCCAGCCTCTCTCCCTCTCTCTGTATACCCAGCCTCTCCCCTCTCTCTGTATACCCAGCCTCTCCCCTCTCTCTGTATACCCAGCCTCTCCCCCTCTCTGTATACCCAGCCTCTCCCCCTCTCTGTATACCCAGCCTCTCCCCCCTCTCTGTATACCCAGCCTCTCCCCCTCTCTGTATACCCAGCCTCTCCCCCTCTCTGTATACCCAGCCTCTCCCCCTCTCTGTATACCCAGCCTCTCCCCCCTCTCTCTGTATACCCAGCCTCTCCCCCTCTCTGTATACCCAGCCTCTCCCCCTCTCTGTATACCCAGCCTCTCCCCCTCTCTCTGTATACCCAGCCTCTCCCCCCTCTCTCTGTATACCCAGCCTCTCTCCCCCTCTCTGTATACCCAGCCTCTCCCCCTCTCTGTATACCCAGCCTCTCCCCCCTCTCTCTGTATACCCAGCCTCTCCCCCTCTCTGTATACCCAGCCTCTCCCCCCCCTCTCTGTATACCCAGCCTCTCCCCCCTCTCTCTGTATACCCAGCCTCTCCCCCCTCTCTCTGTATACCCAGCCTCTCCCCCTCTCTCTGTATACCCAGCCTCTCCCCCTCTCTCTGTATACCCAGCCTCTCCCCCTCTCTCTGTATACCCAGCCTCTCCCCCCTCTCTCTGTATACCCAGCCTCTCCCCCCTCTCTCTGTATACCCAGCCTCTCCCCCCTCTCTCTGTATACCCAGCCTCTCCCCCCTCTCTCTGTATACCCAGCCTCTCCCCCCTCTCTCTGTATACCCAGCCTCTCCCCCCTCTCTCTGTATACCCAGCCTCTCCCCCCTCTCTCTGTATACCCAGCCTCTCCCCCTTCTCTCTGTATACCCAGCCTCTCCCCCCTCTCTCTGTATACCCAGCCTCTCCCCCCTCCCCCTCTCTCCTCTTTATACCCAGCTGGTCTCTGCATTCATTTACATATAGTGTAACTGAAGCAGACAAATTGGCTCAGTGTGAAACTTCCAGTGCCACCTACCAGTGTCACCAGTGGGGACATGCAATGTGCTGATGCGATTCAATGCAATGTGCTGGGGCGATGCAATTTGATGAGACGTGCTTGGGGGCAATGCGATGCTCTGGGGGGGATGCAATTCGATGTAATGTGTTGAGGCGATGCGATTTGGTGGCGGGGTGATGCGATGTGGCGGGGGACAATGCACTGTGCTTGGGTGATGTGATTTGGTGGGGGCAATGCAATGTGCTGGTGCGATGCAATTTGTCTGGGGGGGCAATGTGATTTTTTTTTTGGGGGGGGGCGATGCTATGTGCTGATGTGATGCGATTTGGTGGGGGCAATGCAGTGTGCTGGGGTGATGCAATTTGGTGGTGGGGTGATGCAATGTGATAATTTTTGTCAGGGCCAATGCAATGTGCTTGGGCGATGCGATTTGGTGGGGGTGATGCAATGTGCTGATGTGATGCGATTTGGTGGGGGTGATGCAATGTGCTGATGTGATGCGATTTGGTGGGGGTGATGCAATGTGCTGATGTGATGCGATTTGGTGGGGGTGATGCAATGTGCTGATGTGATGCGATTTGGTGGGGGTGATGCAATGTGCTGATGTGATGCGATTTGGTGGGGGTGATGCAATGTGCTGATGTGATGCGATTTGGTGGGGGTGATGCAATGTGCTGATGTGATGCGATTTGGTGGGGGTGATGCAATGTGCTGATGTGATGCGATTTGGTGGGGGTGATGCAATGTGCTGATGTGATGCGATTTGGTGGGGGTGATGCAATGTGCTGATGTGATGCGATTTGGTGGGGGTGATGCAATGTGCTGATGTGATGCGATTTGGCCGGGGGGCAATGCAATGTGCTGATGTTATACGATTTGGCGTGGGGGCAATGCAATGTGCTTGGGCGATGCGATTTGGTGTGGGGGCAATGCAATGTGCTTGGGCGATGCGATTTGGTGGAGGGCGATGCAATGTGCAATGCAAATTGGCAATGCGATGTGCTGGGGTGATTCGATTTGGTGGTGGGGCGATGTGATGCGATTTGGCGGGCTGCAATGCAATGTGCTTGGGCGATGCGATTTGGTGGGGGTAATGTAATGTGCTGATGTGATGGAATTTGGCGGGGCAATGCGATGCGCTGGGGGGGATGTAATGTGTTGAGGCGATGCGATTTGGTGGCGGTGCGGGGTGATGCGATGTGGCGGGGGACAATGCACTGTGCTTGGGTGATGTGATTTGGTGGGGGCAATGCAATGTGCTGGTGCGATGCAATTTGTCTGGGGGGGCAATGTGATTTTTTTTTTTTTTTGGGGGGGGGGGGGGCGATGCTATGTGATGCGATTTGGTGGGGGCAATGCAGTGTGCTGGGGTGATGCAATTTGGTGGTGGGGTGATGCAATGTGATCATTTTTCTCAGGGCCAATGCAATGTGCTTGGGCGATGTGATTTGGTGGGGGTGATGCAATGTGCTGATGTGATGCGATTTGGCGGGGGGGCAATGCAATGTGCTGATGTTATACGATTTGGCGTGGGGCAATGCAATGTGCTTGGGCGATGCAATTTGGTGGAGGGCGATGCAATGTGCAATGCAAATTGGCAATGCGATGTGCTGGGGTGATTCGATTTGGTGGTGGGGCGATGTGATGCGATTTGGCGGGCTGCAATGCAATGTGCTTGGGCGATGCGATTTGGTGGGGGTAATGTAATGTGCTGATGTGATGGAATTTGCACAGGGATGGTGGGAACCCCTCATAATGAGCACAGCAGAAGTACAGCCCCAGGAAGTCGGCACAGCGCAGGGATGGTGGGAACCCTTCATGAGCGGTTCCCACCATCCCTGTGCTGTGCTGACTTCCTGGGTTTGTACTCCTGCTGTTCTCATTATGAGGGGCTCCCACCATCTCTGTGCTGTGCTCATTTTGAAGGGTTCCCACCATCCCTGTGCTGTGCTCATTTTGAAGGGTTCCCACCATCCCTGTGCTGTGCTCATTTTGAGGGGTTCCCACCATCCCTGTGCTGTGCTCATTTTGAGGGGTTCCCACCATCCCTGTGCTGTGCTCATTTTGAGGGGTTCCCACCATCCCTGTGCTGTGCTCATTTTGAGGGGTTCCCACCATCCCTGTGCTGTGCTCATTTTGAGGGGTTCCCACCATCCCTGTGCTGTGCTCATTTTGAGGGGTTCCCACCATCCCTGTGCTGTGCTCATTTTGAGGGGTTCCCACCATCCCTGTGCTGTGCTCATTTTGAGGGGTTCCCACCATCCCTGTGCTGTGCTCATTATGAGCGGTTCCCACCATCCCTGTGCTGTGCTGACTTCCTGGGTTTGTACTCCTGCTGTGCTCATTATGAGGGGTTTCCAGGAAGTCAGCACAGGGATGGGATGAGTTTCGGGCACAAAATACCGGCTAAATAACGGCTAATGCGAAACGGAACTAAACAAAATGAATTTATTGACAGTGCACATGTCTAGTATATGTATACACACTACATATATAACATGATTTATATATATATATATATATATATATATATATATATATATAAATATAATTTCGTGTTATGTAGATATATCTGCACAGGAACAAATTATTTAGTATATTTACTGGTTCCTGGAAGGACAGGTTTGCATAGATAAGGGGGGCAACTTCCTCTGACACTCCCGTTGCTATTGAAACCTGATCTGAAACCTATTACATTGCTTGTGCAGCACTGAGCATGTGCGAGATCTGCAAGGCTGAAATCCAGGAAGTCATACAGTCTGGCTTCATGGATTCCCACACTTAAGATGGCCCCGATCAATTCCTGTTTTATAAAGTATCTAAATGCTGTAACAACCTAACAAAACAGACCTTAGTTTACAGACTAACATTACTAGAATACATTAAGCTTGTGTATTACAGGGGTATTTATATTTAAAAAGTGAAATTGTGGCCGGAACTCCGCTTTAAATTGTTATAAGGGTCTTTGTGAATATGGAATTACAGCATATGGGTTGGAGCTGTAATATTTTAAATCACCTACAGTTCAGCCCTATTATGCCCCACACCTCACATTCTGACATTAGGGTTGTCACATTTCACAGAAAAACTAAATACCAGCCATCATAGGACAAACAAGAACACTACGGGTTGGTTGCAACTGGCTTTAGGTCTTGCTAACACTCAACCCAGTTTACAGGTACCAATAGACCCCCCCCCCATGTCTGTTATCTAAAAATAATAAATAATCCATACTGGGAAAATTATCAACCAGGATGCAAAACCAATCACCAGTGTTCTTTAGATTTTTTTAGAACCTTTTTATTGAAGGATTGTATAACAGGTCACTGTAAATACAGTATTCAAATGTACAGGATATTTAAAGAATTATCATATTCATTGTGTTTAACATGACACGTGATTGCTAAGTTAACAAGGTAGTCTGGAATATATACTGTGGTGAATAGTTTTATATGACTTTAAAGTGATTGTAAAGTCCTGTGTTTTTTCTTTTAAATAAAGTTGGTTTTGCACAGAGCAGCCGTGACTTCCTCTTCTTGGGTCCCTCTTTTTCCTCTTACTGGCCCCTCCCTCCTATTGAGTGCCCCCACACCCAGCAGCTTCCTATGGGGGCACTAGAGCTCCCTGTGTCCATTCAGACATGGAGCCCCCACCTGGCCCGCCCCCACACCTATCTCCCCTGATTAGCTGACTAACCTTGATTGACAGCCATGGGAGCCAATGGCACTGCTGCTGTGTCTCAGCCAATCAGGAGGAGTAATAAGCAGTGCACTGCACTTAGTGTTGGCAAATGAATGTGCACACATATATATTTTAAACAGTCCCAAATGGTGATGATATAAAGTGCTCATGCTCAATAACAAATCTGTGTGCAGGTGTGCTTAGACTAGGTGCCCCTCATGGATGTGCACTCACCACTAGGAGTTGACCACCTATCTCTAATGTGGTCTTTTAAGTGTGTGAAAGACTGTTGGCTGACGTCTCATTTAGAAAAATGCCTGATGCAGATGGGTGGAAATGACAGAAAGAAATCCTCATTGTGTAATGCCATTTTGTAAAAAAAATATTAAATTTGCACTCACATTTTAAGGTGCCTATTGTCCTTGCACCTGGCATGTGTAGCAGGTAATTTTGTTAAGGGGAAATTGGCCCACTCAAAGGATCTCACTGCTCTCGCCATTTAACTTGATTCCTGGGTATTCCTTTAGGCGGAAGCGTGTCGCCATCATCAGAAAGTTCTAATACCGCCATGTTGGTTCATTAGGAGGAGTGTCCCAGACAGCTTAGACACTTGTGGACATCACTGGAGAGAGATGGGGCTCAGGTAAGTAATTAGGGGATGCTGGAGAGGCTGCTAAACAAAGAGGGTTTTTTATCTTAATGCATTTTATGGTAAAAAAAAACTTCTGCCTTTACAACTTTAAAAATCCTTTTTAGCAAAAGATCCATAATCAGTGAAATCTGGTATTCTGAGGCAAATGTATCGAACATAATATTATTCTAATCTACAGCATGCACATTTGCAAAAAATATTAATAAATAAATAAACTTTACATTGGGCTGCTTTGAAATCTGAGCAAAGCCTATGGTAGTGGTACAACTGAATGCTATATTCTTTCATAACAGTATAGCAGGAGCAAACTGGCCAATTACAGCTTATCTAGTAGCAGCAGGTACCTTGGGCTACTTGGTTCTGTAGAAATCATGCGCATATCAGGAATGCAAAGATTGTAAAATCTTCAATACCTTAAATACACATAAAAAATAGACAAACTATAAAATGTTGCTTTAAAAACAAAACAAAAGACCAGGTAAACTTTAAATACATACACTGTAATTTTTTTTCAGATTAACAACATCAGAGAAAGGGCAAAATCTACTTTCTTTTCTTAGAGTCTATAGATCTGTTAGTCTTTTTGTACAGCAGATAAATCACCCACAGAGTTTTCTTTCAATAACAAATCACAATGAAAAACCCTGATATGAATTACTGTTACATGAGGTCTTCAAATAGCATTTGATTAAAAAAGGGGATTTATAGGCTAAAGTCAGGATTAACATTTGATCTGAAGCCTAGTACCACAAGAGAGCATCTCGCCTAAAGTTGGAAATCACCTATTGTTGATGGACTATCTTATTAGCGCTACACCATTTTTGTTTAAATTGTCACACTATATCACTGCACTTCACAAACTAAATATTGTGCATAGCTGAGTTGTCTTTCGAAAAATGTGCCTGCCTTGTTATCAACTAGTTACTAACTGTCCTGAATTTTCTGTGACAGACGCGGTTTTTAAATAGCTGTCCCAACACAACCTTGTCCCAGGCTTAATTCTAGAAACCAAAGCTGGTCACAGACAGTCTCAGCAGCCAGTGAGTTTCAGGGACATTCTGAGAGCCTGCAAAGCTTTTTGCTGCAGTGTGGGCTGAAGAGCTGTCCTAACTGGGAGAAATTGGGTTTAAAATTGCACTGCCCATTTTTTTTAGTCAGAATAGTGCTAGATGAAAAAATAGGAGATGTCATCTTTGTCAGCTAACAGCACTTTTTTACTTCTATCTAAATGTAGTGTCTGCTCCCAATGGGTGCTATGTGTTAAATTATAGTTGTCTGGGCAGTAGTTTTGGCTCAGAATGATTATTCTAAAATTGGTGGCTTTGTTCAGTTCAGCTGGGTTGCACAGGTTTCCCCCTGACGGTGGGTGTCGCTGTCACTGCAGGTCACGGTTGGAAAGGCAACAGGCTTGACGTATTGGGTATCTCTTTCTCAGAAGAGGTTCAGGGGGCGTGGCCAATCTGCTGTGCATTCTGGGGAGGGGTACTTAAGGGACAGACAACGTTTAGCGGGGTTTATCTTAGCTTGTTATTTTAAAATGATATCATATGACGTCCAATCGGGAAAACAGAACCCCTGCGCATCCATCATTCTGCAATAGGCCAGGGTGGGAAGTGGTTAAAGCGGTATTGAACACCAAACCAACAATGTTTGATATTGCAGCTTTCCAGTCATTAGATGTGGTGGCTGCATTAGTTTTCTTTTCTTTGGCTTTTCTTCCCTCTGTTTTCACATTGTGATCTGGCCAGCAACACACCGCTTTCTGCTAGCCACCGATAACTGTGCTAGGAGCATGCAAGATACACTATTTTGGCACAGCTGTTTTTGCCATATTACACGCAAATATGCGGCCGCTCAATGCCAAGGCCCACCCGCCGAGAGGCCACATATTTGTATGCTTTCGGCACCATGAGGTCAATGTGATACAATGAGCAAAGGAGGCAAAGAAGACCGCAGCATTGTCGGTGTGGGGGAAGGATATTGTCAAATGTATTAGCAGATTTAGATAAACTACCAAATTGAAGCCAAACTCCAGCTAATACTTTATAATCAGTTAACCATATAAGGACCGGACCAATATGCTGCTAAATGCCCAGAGGCGTTTTTACAATTCGTCGTGCGACGTGGCTCCCAAACAAAATTTGCGTCCTTTTCTTCCCACAAATAGAGCTTTCTTTTGGTGGTATTTGATCTCCTCTGCGATTTTTATTTTTTGCGCTGTATACAAAAATAGAGCGACATTTTTGAAAAAAAATCTATATTTTTTACTTTTTGTTATAAAAAAATTGAATAAATGAAATTTTAGTCAAACATTTAAGCCAAAATGTATTCAGCCACATTTCTTTTGTAAAAAAAAATCGCAATAAAAAAAATTAGCTACCCAGCGGCAACAGTGACACTAATACAGCGATCAGAAAAATGATCGCTTAGTGACACTGGCAGGGAGTGAAAGGGTTAACTAGGGCGGTGATCAAGGGGTTAAAACTTTATATGGGGGGGTACGGGGGCTACCCTGGACCTAGAACTAACTGCCTGTCACACTGCCTGTCAAACTGACACTAAATGCAGTGATCAATAAATATATGATCACTGCATTCAGTGACACTGTGACAGGGGGGTGTGGGGGGGGGGGGTGATCGGGGGGGTTAATGTGCCTGTGTGTACTGGTGTCATGGTGTCAGTGTAGTGTTGTGCAGACTCACTGTGTGATGTCTTCTCTCCTCAGCGGCGGTTGAAAATACCGCCAAGAGGAGAGATTACATCACTTTCCCCTTCCTGTGTTTACACAGGAAGAGGAAGTGACACACGGGGGAGGACGCCGATTGGCTGGGAGCGCTCGGACAGCCACGGGGATCGCCGCAGGTACCGAGGGGGGTCCCGATCGGACCGACCCATGTCTAGGCAGGGACGTACAGGTATGCCAATGTGCCTGTACGTGCCTTTCTGCCGACGTATATGTACATGCGGTGGTCCGTAAGTAGTTAAACTAAAGCAAACAATGCTTTTCCTTTTGAGATAAGGTTTTGCATGAATACATAAAAGCCGATCATTTTAATTAGTATTGCCAGTGTTAAAGTTTAACGAAATGTAGCACCCTGGTCCTAAACAGGGCTGCTAATAAATCAAGTTGTGCTACGTGGTAACTAGCCTGGTTAATTTGTAGGTCGATCCACTGATTCCTATACCAAGTCTGTGTTTGGTGTAGTCTCTCTCTTCTGTCAATAGGTGGCACTGTTGCTTTTGGCATTAGAATGATGGATTACCATAAATTCAGGTAACAGGTAACTAGGTTGTCATAGCCAATCAGCAGGAGTTTCTTTGACCGCTGTGTGTGCTGGGACAGGCTGTTTATTTGGGAGTAGTCAGGTTATCAATGTTTTTCCTGCCCGAGGATGTGGCCTGGGTGGGTGTGTGTTGAGAATTTCCTGGTTGCTAGGCCTGAAACCTGAGGCCTATCCAGCAGGCATGCTGGCTGCTAGGTCCACTTAACTATACAGCAGGTCAGGGTTCCACAAAGGACAAGCAGCCAAGGTTAAGAGGCTTGGTCCGAGGGGGGCCTGATCATTGTGGGGGGAAAAGGAGAAGCAGTTGCCACAAAGGGACGATCAATCCTGTTACCGGTGGCAAATTTGAAAGGGATGAAGTTCTGAAGGAGTACCAGAGTAGACGCTTCACTAGCCGGGGACAGTGAAGTAGTGGGAAAGCTTCAGTGGAGACTCATCCAGGAATGTAGCGGGTAGCTGTGAGTAAAGGAGCTTGAAGGAGTACGACGGGTAGCTATAAGTAAAGCTTGAAGATAATGTACAGCGGTTAGCTGTGGATAAAGCTCTGGGAATCCAGTGGGTGCCTGAATGTCCAAGAAGTCTAGTGAGAGAGACAGCGAGCTGAGCTTAGGGATCTACAGTGGGATACTGTAAGGTAAACTGGAAGATAGGATACTGTGAGAAAACTTGTTGCCATAAGGAGACAGCAGTTTTTAGAAGATACAGATTGCTGCATTCAGCTTAAATCTGCTGTAGTGCTGCCTAGTTCTATTTTTGTCTGCAGAGTTTGTCCCTAATTGCTATTGCATTTGCCTAAGGGTGTCCTTTGACCTAAACCCTCTCTCCCCACTGTTCCTGTTGAGAGAAAAAAAACTCTCTTTGTTCATTTGTTACAAAAAGTGACTGGCGCCCAATCTTTCTACCTTGCACCACACCCACTATGCCTAATAACCTGAGGAGGAATTTCAGTTCTCCCTGGCTCTGGGGGTCACCATCAGGCCCTTGGAGGTCGGGGAGACTGCTACACATTTTTTTATTTTTTTTGACAGAGTGGAAAGGGATTGGAACACCTATTGGGTTTTTATTGCCATCTGTGCCCCCATTAGGCACATACACCCTCTCTTTGTCCTGTTTACCATTATAATTAAAAGTAAAAGAACATCTCAAATGTTGGGTTGTCCCCAAAAAAGTAATAGAGGAACATTTTTCCAATGGAGACACTGGTTCTGGTGACGAGGGGGTTCCCAAGAAATTCTCTTAATTTGCAGGAATTTTCAATCACTCCCTGTTTGGTTATGGGACAGGAAGTGAAGGTAAATGTCCCCTATGGGACAAAGATGGAAAAGGTAAACCTTACAGTGGTTATGATAACCCTACCTTACTCTATCCAAAATTAAAAAGAAAACGTTTTTTTCTATAGTTCTATTTTAAGTGGTATGTCTCATTGTATCATACATGTAAACTGATGCATTCTGCTACAGAGCTTAAGCTTGTGGAAAACAATAGACTTGCTTCCTGAATCACTAGATGAAAATAGAAGAAATAAGGAAACAGATACAGCCATCACATCTAAAGCTGCATACACACGATCAGTCAAACCGATGAGAACGGTCTGATGGACCGGTTTCATCAGACCAAACCGATCGTGTGTGGGCGCCATCGGTTATTTATCTATCGGTTAAAAAAAAGCAAACTTGTTTTAAATTTAACTGATGGATACCTAACCGATAGCAAAAAAACGATTGTTTGTAGGCACGATCATCGGTTAAAAATTCCACGCATGCTCAGAATCAAGTCGACGCATGCTTGGAAGCATTGAACTTCATTTTTTTCAGCACGTCGTTGTGTTTTACGTCACCGAGTTCTGACACAATCGTTTTTTTAACCAATGGTGTGTAGGCACGACTGACCATCAGTCAGCTTCATTGGTTAACCGATGGAAAAATCCATCAGACCATTCTCATCGGTTTGACCGATCGTGTGTACAGGGCATAAGAATTGATAAGGTACAATATAATAAATGTTTGCTTTGGGGTTGATACTGTTTTAAACTACTATTACCAGTCTCTTATATCTGACTGGTCACAAGATCTATGTGTTATCAGCAGCACATGCCTTTAGCAACCATTGCAAGGCACTTTTTTTTTTTTTTTACTATTCTGTTTGAATAGTTTATTATGTTTTCATAAAGCATAACAGAGGTCATAAGAATAGTACAAATTCATATTAGTACAATACAATGAGAAGAATAACATGCAAAAAGGCAGTTACAGTAAAACATTGGATTTGGAGCATAATTTATTCCAGAAGCATGCTTGTAATCCAAAGCACTTGTATATCAAAGCAAATTTTACAATAAGAAATAATGGGAACTCAAATGATTCATTCCACAACCACTTATTCATAAATCCTTCAGTTTATAGTCCATATAAAAAATGATAGCAATGTGATTTTGTAACCATAAAATGAAATGTCCATCCACAAATGGAACCCTCCACAAGGGGATTAGAAGTAAAATGCAGCAGGAGCTACAGAGTATAAATGAGAGGAGAGGCACCTCTAAGTGTAGCAATATGGTTACATCTAATGAAGGTACAACATTTAGCAACTCACATGGTTGATGATTAAAAGAGGCACATCTAAGTATGCAGGCATCCGGGGTAAAGCTGTCTGCAATGGTGACCAGGAAGACTACCCTGCAGTAGAGCAAACTGAAAGCGAGGCTTGAATCATTTGTGGAGCGCAGCATGGAAGGGATGATGTCAATGGCAGTGCGGACATCTTTACCCCAGATGCCTGCATACTTAGATATGCCTCTGTTAATCATCAATCATGTGAGTTTCTAAATGTTGTACCTTCATTAAATGTACCCATATTGCTACACTTAAAGGCACGTTTCTTCTCTTTTATACTCAGTTGTGACATGATGCTACTTGTATATCAAGACATCGCTTGTATATCAAGTCAAAATTTGTTAAAAAAATTTGCTTGTCTTGCAAAACGCTCTTAAACCAAGTAACTCTCAAACCAAGGTTTTACTGTATTACTATACTTCTCTCATGAAGTATATGGAACCAAAAGTAAGGAGTATTCCTCATGCCACGTACACACGATCACTTTTTGTGATGAAAAAAAACAACGTTTTATGTGACGAAACAAAACAACGTTTTTCAAACTTAATTTTCCAAAACGACGTTGCATACACACCATCGTTCTTCCAAAATGCTCTAGCAAAGCGCGGTGACGTACACCACCTTGGACGGCACTCTGTTCCATTGAAGCTCCGTCTCATAACTTGCTTCTGAGCATGCGCGGGTTTAAAAACTTTGTTTTCAACATCGTTTTGCCCACACACCATCACTTTTTATGACACAAAAAATGACATTTTGAAAAACGACACAAAAAATTCAAGCATGTTCGAATTTTTTTTTGGTAGTTTTTTTGAAGACATAAAATGACGTTTTGCCCACACACGATCATTTTAAATGACGTTTTTGAAAACGTCAGTTTTTTTCATCACGAAAAGTGATGGTGTGTACGCGGCATCAGTGTAACATTTCAGTTATCATAACAATTTAGTAATGTTATTCTAGCTATCATCAATAACAATCATATATAATCAAGATAGGAGAATATAACAGGTATTATTTAGTTATAGAAAAAATGGAAGACCATTAGCGTGTGCTAAAATTGTTAGGAGAAATGAATGAACTATTCCAGGGCCAAGTTCCTGCTAGTGGGCTTGGTGTTATCTGGAGATTAAGTTATATTCTTAACTAACTCAGATGACCCTTGTTTTGATTGGTTAAACTTGTTTGTAAGAAAAATAAAGTAAAACTAAACCAGTTTGAGGTAATGGAAGGATAGAGTGGAGAATGAGGAATATTTCCAGAGAGGATATTTATAGGGCAAACTCCCTCATAGAGACAACAATGTTTTATCAAACCTGGAGGTAGGAAATGCTCAAACCATGGTCTCCACAAGGCTTCATATTTGGATATATTGTCAAGAAAGATTGCTTCTGTTTTTGCATGAATCACGGATTGAGTAATCCTGTTTTTGCCTGATAAAATACATAGCGAGTCAGATTTCATTTCAAGGCACTTTTACTCTTCCTGTTGGATACTGTAGAGTTTGGAATGAGTATGTCTCCAGTGCAGTGAGGGGCAAATGTGCTCTAAAGTAATTGCTTCTATCAAATAAGCACTAACTGCAACATACAGCTTTAAAATGTGATTTTTTTTTTTACAGTATTGTTACACAAACTATTACATTTTTCTTTTTGTTGCAACCTGCCACCAGATATGAGAAGTCACAACTTGAAAAGAGGAGGAAACATGAAGGCAGAGTGGCAGAGAGTGCTACTAAATCTCCTATAATTTAGAGATCAGAACCAGAAGGAGTCGATGGCCTTTTGGAGGAACAACCACCTACTTGAGGGTTTTCATCTGGATGGGACACACATAATCTCGAGCCAAGTGAGGACCTGCTGGGAGTGGAGCAACGCATAGCCCCTGGGATCTCTTTTCACCTTGACAGGGTGGATGTTCAGGCCTTCTTGACCTCATCTAACAAGGGGGTCCAACAACTCTGGTAAGGGCACCTACTCACTCACCTTTCTTCCTGGTGTGACCGTGAGGAGCAGTTACTTTCAATCAACTTTCAATCAAATTGATGGTGGACTTTTCACTTTATTACAGCTTTTTTGAGTCACTATTGTGAATTGGACATTTATATTTATTGATTTTTGGACACACTTTTCACTAATCAGTTTGGATTTTGTGTGGTATGTAGTCTTTATCCCCTGGAGGGGTATCAATCTTTATTTATTTAATTTTGAAATTTTGCAGAAAACAGAAATCATAAAAGAAAAATCATAAAGGTGAACCATGCGACTTATATAACAATATATAAAGATCAGGTATTAATATCAAGTAACAGAGGAAGTAGAAACACTAATAGAAGCATTTATCAATGTATGTAGAGAAAGCAAAACAAAAAGTTATCCAGTAGTATAATTATCAGTCCAGATTACCCATCGTTTGTCAAAAGAATTGCATTTTAATGCATTAATTGCCAGTAGCAGTTCAAGCGTGTAATGTTGTTGGACTTTCCTAGTCAGGTCGGTGATGTTGAATGTAGTGGCGTGCTTCCAATTTTGTAATATCAAAGATCTAGCTGCCAACAGGATATGGGACACTACTTGTCTCATATCATGTGGAATGGGTTCCAGCCCAATGTGAAGAATAGCCAATGCGGGATTAGGAGGGATCAATACCCCCGTAATGGAGGAGATGAGATTAAAAATTTGATTCCAAAAACTAGTCAGGCTAGGGCATTCCCAGAGCATGTGGAAGAGGTGGCCTTTATGTCCACAATTCCTCCAGCAGATGTGAGGTGGTGAGAAACATAAGTGCAAGCCTACAGGGGGTATATTGCCAGCGGTTGATAATTTTAGTCATCAATTCCCAGTGGCCCGTGCAGTGGGATGCTGTTTGTATAGCTTGGAAAGCAAATTTCCATTGGGCTTCAGTGAATGTTAATCCCATGTCCTTTTCCCTTTTTATATGTGTCGTCAGTTTACGAAAGACCTTCTTAGCTTGTAGTAAATTATAGTAAATGGCTATAACCTTATTGTGTGTTTGTCCTCCCGTTAAATGTTGCAACATTACTGTTGGAAGGCAAATTTCAGGGGGTGGGTGTTTCTTTAGAAAGTGGACCACTCTTGTGCATGTAAAGAACATGCTTGCCGGTAGATTGTGTTCCTGCATTATTCGGTGCACTGATTTAGGACTCCAATCCTCCATTAAGTCATGTACCGTGTGTTTTCCATGGGAATTGAAAGCTTTAAATGATATCATTGGTATGTGAGCTTCAATCCAACTTAGAGAGAACTTATGCGGTACAGTTCTCTGGTTGGGGAGTTGGGAGCTCAGGAGGGATCTCCAAGTCTGTAGTGATGTAGCTATAGTTAGGGGTGTGGAAGTTGTGTCCCATGGTATCCACGAGTCCCCTAAAAGGACTGATGGGAGGTCATGTGTAGGGGCCAAGTCTTTCTCAATGTCTACCCATAGTGGTGCGTCAGAGAAGGAGAACCAGAACTAGAGTTGGCACTTCCGGTTCCGGCGCCGCATGGAGTAGCAGCTCCTCTCCTCGGCTCCCGCAGCGCGACCTAAATCGGCCTATAAAGCCAGCCTGAGACGCCCAGCAGACCACCCTCCACCTCCGGATCACCCCCCGGACTCCATGGACCGCTTCGTGGAAAAATCGGGTGCGCGCACCCAAACAGCCCAGGCGGCGCCGACGGCTTCCCCGCAAATCGAGGCCCCGGTCTCGGCCTACGAGGCGGCGCGGCACACGGAGATGGAGGTAAGCGGTAATCTATCCCCGTCTCCTGCACCGCACACACCAGGGACACCTCCAGGAGGGGACAACACCACAGAGCGCATAGCCCAAGCAGTGGCTGCTCTTTTGTCCCCCATGATTACCGCGTCAGTAGAAAAAGCGGTGAATGCAGGGATGGCGCAGATCCATAAGCAGATCAAAGAGCACGGCACCAGGCTTAATGATTTGGAACACCGCCTATCAAATGCTGAAGATGAACTTTACCAGGCCCAGGCTACTGAACATGCTCAGGATAAAACTAACCAATATATACTTCAAAAACTAGATGATTTAGAAAACAGATCTAGAAGAAGTAACCTACGTTTTGTAGGGGTCCCTGAATCGTTGCAGACGGCCGCCCTCGCAGACTTCTGCGCGCAACGAATACCCGAGGCCCTGGGCCTCCCGGGCCCCTGTGCAGTGGAAAGGGCCCACCGCATGGGAGCATTTAACTCTGACCGCAAAACACCTCGACCTATCATTGCTAAATACCTGAATTACGCTGACAAATCCCTTATACTACAAAAATTCAGACAGGCCAGACAGATCCAGATTGATGGACTAAAGATCCTGATTTTTGCTGACTATTCCATGGAGGTTTCTAAAAAGAGGAAGGCATTCCAGCAGGTGTGCACTGAACTTTTTCATCAGCAAGTGAAATTCACTTTGGCTTTCCCGGCCATACTCCGCCTCAGAGCCCCCAATGGTGAACAACTCTCATTTCATGACCCTGCAGAGGCCGAAGCCTTCCTACGCTCCCACCATCAGGGCCGGCAGTCCCAGACCCCGTCGAAAGCCCCCCCACTTAACCGTCCTCAGGATCAGAGAAGCCCGCGCAAAGACTCACCTAAGCGCTTCAGGCCTACAATCCCAGACCCCTCCCGGATCACCCTAAACCTGACCTGAGCCAGCTTCTATAATCTACTGGCCTTACCTTGCCATCCATCTGGCTTAGAGGGATTAGCTCAGTTGCTCTCTTTCTCTTCTTTGGCCAGAATCATGCTCATGCATGGCCTGCTCGGGGGGAACGCATCGACCCCCCCCTCTCCATCTATATTGGAAGTGACTCCCTACAATCGTCCAGTGGTAATATACCCTTTTACTTACTGACTGCCCTGTTTGAAATCTCTGCTCAACTGTTCCTGGTTACTTATCTCGTTATTGTTCTCATTGCAACTCAGCTAGAATGTTTTTGTTCTTTTTTGCGTTTATACTGTTTATACTTTGTATTATTACAACTGCCGTTGTAAGTGTTCTTTTTATGCAGCCTTCCCCCGGCATCACTGCGCGCCTTGCATATGCTCTCCCTTGTACCGACTTCTCCTAGCCGCATGAATCCGTACACCCAATCACGGGCTCTCAGAAGTCATGCTGGCTGTGTCGTGACATGGGAGCTGGCTCTCGCTGTGATCCCATGCGGAAAAAAGTGAAGCTCTCACATTTTTTGTTAGGTTTAATGTTTATGTTCCCTTTTTCTCCCTCCCCCCTCACCTCCCCCGTTCCTCCCCTTATCTTAGGCACTCATGTCCACGTATGCCCCTTGACACCAAGCCTATGTGGCGCAACCATTACCTCCCCCCTCGATCGGGTAACCCTCCCACAAACCGCTCCTATCCGCGACAACATTTATGTAATGTCTTCTCAGACCCCCTCCTCCACTGACTACATAACATGAAAATAGTTTCCTGGAATGTAAAGGGACTTAGATCCCCCAATAAGAGGATGAAGGTCCTACGTCACCTCAAAAGACTTAAAACTGACATAGCACTCCTGCAGGAAACCCATCTGACCACTTCTGATTTTCACCGCATGCAGAAACTATGGGTAGGCACGGTCATGGGTTCGGACGCCGTTGCCCGTAAGGCAGGAGTCCTCCTGCTAGTTCATAAGAATTTACCATGCACGGTTATTGCAGTAAAATCTGACACCAGCGGACGACTTTTGACCGCCCATGTAAAAATAGGGACTAAGGAATTACTGATCTCCAATGTTTATGCCCCTAATAGCCCTGGTAAAATCTTCTACAGTACACTGACTACATGGCTACTACAAAACGCCCACCTCCCCCATCTAGTAGGAGGTGACTTCAATGACGTTATGAACCAGATAGATGACAGATCCTCCCCTAAACACACCGGGCCACGACTTACTTCACCCACCCCGACGCTTTTTGCGTCCACTATGGACTCCTTACACCTCCGAGACTTGTGGCGCTTACAACATCCCGCAGACAGGGAATTTACTTTCTATTCCAACCCCCATACCGTTCTATCCAGGATCGACTACTTTTTCGGATCCGACGATCTGATCCCCTTGCTTTCAAACGCAGATATACTAGACATAGCCATCTCGGACCATGCTCCGATCTTACTTAACGTAGACAACCTCGACCTGCCCCCTCACCCCAGAATTTGGCGTTTCCCCTCATACCTTCACAATCAATCCGACTTCCAGCATTCCATGGAGAAGGCATGGTTGGAGTACTCCTCAGCTAATGCCTCTCACTCTGACAATCCCAACCTCTTCTGGGACGCTGGTAAGGCGTTTCTCAGGGGTCAAATTATTTCCTATGCCTCCTCTTTCAGACGCAACACTCTGTCAAACTACAAATTGGCCAGTTCTAGACTACACCAGGCCCAGAGGGCATTATACTCCACCGGATCCCCTAGCGACAGAGAGGAGTGGTTAGCAGCAAAGAGCTCTTTCGACACTTGGGCAGACACCCTAGAACTGACTAAGAAAGCAAATTTGGACGCTACCCTACACAGGTTCGGAAATAAATCAGGCAAACTACTCTCTAGATTATGCAAAGGTTCCTTCCGTCCCACCCACATCACGTCCCTTAGAGATTCCAAAGGTGACGTAAACACCACACCATCAACGATAAATAAGGCTATGCTTCAGTATTACTCGTCCCTTTATGCCCCTGACCCAATTGATACACAGACAGCTCAGGCCTTTTTGGACAACTTGAACATCCCTAAGGTCTCCCCCTCCCAACTAGAGGCCCTTAACACTCCCATAACCCTTTCTGAGATATCTGACACCATCCGCAAGCTCACCCCCTCCAAGGCCCCTGGCCCTGACGGCTTCACCGGGGAGTTCTACAGGACCCTCCAGACTCTGGTGGAGCCTACCCTTCACAAGGTATATATGGGCATATGGTCCGGCGGCCCCTATCTGCCGTCAGGCCGTCAGGCCACCATCAAGCTGCTGTCTAAGAAGGGCAAGGACCCCCTAGAGCCAGGATCTTATAGGCCCATCTCCCTACTTAATCTGGATGTCAAAATCCTGTCTAAAATTGTAGCCAATCGACTCTCTGATATCATTCCCTCTCTGATCCACCCTGCACAATCAGGCTTTGTGAAGGGTAGAACAGCCACCCTTAACATACGAAAAGTTATGCTGGCACTGGAATACGCCAAACAACATCCAAATGGCGACTTTGCCATCATAACGTTAGATGCGGAGAAAGCATTTGATAATGTCAGTTTTGACTGGCTTGCTCTGACTATGTCAAAAATGGGATTCTCTGGCCCTTTCTGTCATCTCATAAATTCCATGTATTCCTCCCCCACGGCGAAATTGGTGGCCGCGGGTCTACTCTCAGAAGAATTTCACCTACACAAAGGCACCCGTCAAGGCTGCCCTCTGTCACCACTCTTATTTAACATTGCCCTAGAACCCTTATCCAGACACCTCATTCAGATAGCACCCCTACACGGTATCCCGATTGGCGACTCCGACCTTCGCTCTTCCCTCTTCGCGGACGACGTCCTTATTTTCTCGGCCGACCCCTCCTCCGATATGTCCACCATCAAACGAGTATTTGACACTTTCCGAACCTGCTCGGGCCTACGCATAAATTATGGCAAGAGTGAAATACTCCCCTTGGGAACTGGGCCCACCCCCTCTTGGTCCCATAGTTCAATCTTCTCGGTTGCCAAGTCCCATATTACCTACCTGGGTATCTCAATAGGAAAAACGCCCTCCTCCCTGTATTGCCTGAACTACCCCCCTCTGCTAGCAAAAATTTCTCAAGAACTGGTAAACTGGATGGATTTGCCCCTCTCGCTTCTGGGTAGATGTCACCTTGTAAAAATGGTCAGCTTTGCCCGACTACTGTACCCGATGCAGACTATACCTCTGCTCCTTCGCCACAAAGATATCAAACAATTCGATTCAGCTGTTTCGAAATTTATATGGCGGGGTAAGAGGCCCCGCATTGCTTTAAAGAAGCTCTTTCTTCCCAGACGCGAGGGGGGTGTTAGTCTCCCAAATGTAAGAACCTATAATTTAGCTTGTTTAATGAGGATCGGCCTAGATTGGATCACGCAATCTTCACGATATTCCAATTACCCCCTGGAATCTGCCATGGCTCATCCCTTCTCCCTCGTAGCTCTTCTTCACAGCAAATGGAAAGCGGTCCCGGCATCATACCAACACAACCTATTACTAAGGGACACTGCTGTTGCCTGGAGAGAAATCAGGAAAATTCTTCGGCTGCCCCAATATGTTTCTCGCCATGTACCAATCCAAGGTAACCCGAACTTCCCCCCTGGCATGGAACACAAGCCCTTCAAGATCTGGCAAGACAAAGGTCTCACTAAGTTTTCATCCCTCTGTGACACTTCAACCGGTCGCCCCCTAACCTTTGAGGCGGTCGCCGCCGCTTTCTCGCTCCCTCCTTCCCATATATTCCATTTCTGGCAATGCACCCACTATCTGAAAACTACCTGCTCGGAGGCCGCAAAACGTTTCTCCTTCAACTTCTCCGACCAGCTTCTCGCAGACGACACATACAGAATTTCAACCATTTACAAACCCCTTCTCCTTAAAACCACTCCTCCCCTACATTCTTCATCCGCAGCTAATTGGAGTAAAGACTTCCCTGTTGATAATTTAGTTGACAAGCTACTTCAAGGCCTCAACAAAGTCCAACGTCTAACACCAAATGAAATCTGGAGAGAAACCCAACTTAAAATCGTCCACCGGGCCCACATGCCCTTTCTCTACTCCACGACGGAGCGTGCTACCACTCACTGCCCCCTGTGTCACCTTCAGAAACCTTCCCTAACTCACCGTTTCTGGTCATGCTCGTTTATATCCTCCTTTTGGGACAAGGTGCTGGCCTACATCTTCAACATCACCTTACTAAACCTACCCAAAGACCCCCTGCTCCTTATTTTTGGTTACTGGGACCCCCTTCTACTACAATGGTCCCGATCGGCCCACCCGGCACCTGCAATTGCCAATAAAGACTGGCCTTTGATATGTCTACTTGTCGCACGGAGAGCTATCCTGAAAAACTGGACGTCTACTCTCCCCCCCACGGCGACTCAAGTGCAACATGAGCTCCTCCTGCTTCTCTACAAGGAACGTGCAACCGTCGACTTCAACCACGAAGCCTCAAAATCCCGTTTCTTGTCAACATGGGGCCCCTTCATGACAGCTTCACTATCTACGGAGGAATGCTCCAAGTTTGAACACTACACTTTCTCCTACTTCAAATCTCCACCACCATCCGTACCTAGGAGGAACAGCTCCCCTTGATGTTAACTACTTGAGCTGCCACAGCACCTCCCCCCCAGAGTGCCACCCCCCCCCCTCCTCTCCCCCCCCCCCCCCCCTGTGATTGTCTACTGTAATTCGTTTATATGCATCTTTCGCTTCTACAATATTCTCTGGTCCCCACCAATGTTTAAAATCCATCCAGTTCCACCTATTTCAATGTAAAGTTTTAGCGATATGTTTTCTCTGTTTCATGTGGATTCTCCCTTACGCATACACACCTAGTGGGTCCTAGCTCAGCTCTTTGTTTTGTATCCGGTATGTACATTCACCTACCCCCCCCCTCATACCCGTGCTGGGTATACCCACTGTCAATGTACCCTCCTTGGGAATGTATTTCCAATTGTCTCCATGACCTGTTTACAGTACCTTCTGTACGATGTATGTACTCTATTTGCAGCAAGTTTGATGCGCCTACCAGTGTTCCGTCTCCAACTTTGTTATTGCTATTCCCTGTTCCCTTTTCTTTCTGTGTATGCCTCTTAAACTCAATAAAAATTTATTTAAAAAAAAAAGAACTAGAGTTGGTCAAGCCTGGTCGCTTTTAGGTAATCTAGTATGTCTACCAAACCCGCCCCTCCCACACTTTTGTGGGGTAGCAGGGTTTTGCGTGAGCACCGTGCTTGTTTCCTGCCCCACAGAAAATGCCATTGAATATTGGAAAGTGCTTTGGAGTATTTCGGAGCAATGGCAACTGGTAGTGATCTAAAAATATACAGAATTTGTGGTAATATAAGCATTTTGAATGCTGCTAATCTACCCATCCAGGACAGTTCTTTATGGGACAGACCATTAACTTGTGTGTTAACTTTTTGTAAAAGCGATTTCAATTCGGTATCTGCCAGGGATCTGGTGGAGTTGGTCACCTTGATGCCCAGGTACGTTATAGTGCCGTCATTCCAAACATAAGGGAGTGCTTGTTGTAGGTGGAGGCGTTCTGAGGTTGCCAAACCTAGACTAAGGATGTATGATTTTGTGAAGTTCGCCTTGTAGTAAGATACTTTTCCAAAAGATATCAATGTGTCATGTGCTTTAGGCAGTGAAGTGAGCGGGTCCGTCAACATCAATATTACGTCATCTGCGAACAGGTTTATGACATGGGAGGTCGAACCCACGTATGCCTGCGAGCGACCGAATGGTTTCCGCCAGGGGTTCAATCATTAGATTGAAGATTGTCGGGGATAACGGACACCCCTGACGCGTCCCATTTGATATTTTGAAATGCCACTGACAGCATACTAGATGTGTACACCCTCGCAGAGGGGCATGAGTACAAAGCCAGTATTGCGTCTTTAATATGTCCCTCAAACCCAAATTTGGACAGAGTCATTTGCATATAATCCCAATGGACCCTGTCGAACGCCTTCTCTGCGTCTATAGAGAGCAGCAGAGAAGGCGTTCGAGTACTTTTCGCGTGGTAAATAACATTGATTACCCTCCTAGTTGTGTCTGAGGTCTGCCGTCCCCTCACAAAGCCCATCTGGTCGCGTTTAATGAGGGACGGAGTGAGATATGCTAGGCTTTTTTGCCAGAATCTTGGCGTAAATTTTGACGTCTGTATTCAGGAGCGAAATTGTCTGGAAGTTGGAAGGAGCATTTGGATCTTTACCTGGTTTAGGGAGGGTTATTATATAGGCCTGTAACATTTCAGGGGAAAACGAGGCTGTGTTTGCAGCTCTAGTGAAGATTGATTGCATATGAGGTGCTAGAAGAGGGCCAAAAGTTTTAAAGTATTAATTTGAGAACCCATTCGGACCCGGGGATTTACCATTAGGTAGGGTGGCTATTGCGTTTTCTATCTCAGAAGTGGTGAATTGTGAGTTCAAGGAGAGAAGTTGTGATTCTGAGAGACAGGGTAAACTGATTTGTTGTAGGAAATCCGAAATTTGTGTTGGCGTGGGTTGATGGGTGGAAGGGCCGTCTTTTATGTTGTATAAGCTGCTATAATAATCAGCAAATTGATCATCTATTTTTTGAGGGTCGCTTATTTTGTGTTTAAGTGTGAGATGGATTAAGTGGTCAATTCTCGACTTTGTGCGTGCCGCTTTTAGTCTATTGGCCAAGTACTTTCCCGCTCTGTTCGCGTTGGCATATGAGTTTAGTTTAAGTCTTCTAAGGTGATAGTCATATTGTTGGGTTAGCAGATCTTTAAGCGAGGTTCTCAATTGGGAACGTTTCTTGGAAAGATTCTGGTTGGGTGTCTGCTTGTTTTTTGTTTCTAACTCGTGTATGTCAGCAAGGATAAAGTTAAGTTTGTGTGCGTCTTTTTCTTTCCCTAGCGCCTAGCTGAATCATTATACCTCTGATGAACGCCTTGTGAGCGCTCCAGAGAGTAAAGGGGTCCTCCACTGAATTAGCATTATTAAGAAAAAATTCTGTGAGGTGTTGGGATATTTTTTCAGAGATTTGCGGTTCTTGCATTAGTCGGACATTGTTACGCCAGATGGGGGGGGGCAGCCTGGTCAGCAATAGATATAGTTACCGCTGCATGGTCAGACCACATAATATCATGAATCCGAGCCGCAGATACCTTTTGTAGTAACCACTTATCTACCAAGAATAGGTCAATACGAGAGTATGAGCAATGTCTGGCTGAAAAAAAAGTATAGTCTCTTAAGCTTTTGTGGATGTATCTCCACGCATCATACAGTTCCTCTTTATGCATCAAACTGCCCAGACGTGTGGATCCCTTGGGTTTCTTTGTGGACGTATCTAGGCTTGGATTGACAATAAGATTGAAGTCTCCACATAACACAAGATTCCCGTATTGTTGGGCCCTAACTTTCCGTAGCAGCCTGCTAAGAATGCGGACCTGGTGTGAGTTAGGGGCGTACAAAGCCACTAGTGTGTACGGACGTGAGTTAATGTCTCCCTTCAAAATGATATACCTGCCGTTGAGGTCAGGAGTGATGTCCTGTAAGCGGAAGGAAAGGGTATTTCTGAGAGCAATCAGCACTCCTCCTCTCTTATGGCCAGGCGTGCAAGCCAAGAAGACGTGTGGAAAGTCCTTGTGAGAACATTTAGGAGCTTTAAGTTCCTGAAAGTGAGTTTCCTGGACACATAGGATGTCCGCATTGTGTGTTTTCGCCTCAGCCCACATGGACATTCTCTTAGCAGGGTGATTCAAACCCTGTGCATTGATAGATAGACAGTTAATTGGCATAATGCGGTTTGTAAGCAGTCTGATGTGTCATGTGGTGTTTGTACTCACTGTGTCCCAGAACGGTGGCCTGAGGGAGGGTGTCCTTTCCGGTTGCTTCCAAGATGAGACGATGATTTAGTCCTGGTCTTCTATCTTCAACTGAAGAGTGAGCAACAAAAAAAAGTGGCATAAAAAAAAAAAGAAATAAAGATGCGTGAACAAGAAGTACAATAAGAAAGAGATCCATAAACTGATCCATGTGCAGACGTAACTGCTGCAAAAAACTTGGGGAGAGAAAGAACATGGATTAAAGTATAAAACCCCTGTAGCCGGAGAGAGTACATAATCATTGCTATCGTATATTCACACGTTACCACCGTTTTTTGTTTTAGAGGAGCGTTTACGTGTGACCAGCTGGCAATCCTCCTGTAATGGGTTAGGTGGTGTAGTGGGAGTCGGAGCCATTGAAGGTGTCTGGTTTGGCAAGATACCCCACTGGTGTAGCACCGTTAAGCCTTCATCTAGTGTGGATATAAGGACCGACGTGCCGTTGTGAGTAACCGCCAACTTTGCCGGGTATTTCCACTTGTGGATAATATTATGGTTCCTCAGCGCTTTGGTTATTGTCGCCAGGTTGCGACGCTGTTGCAGGGTGTGTCTGGACAGGTCTGGGAGTATCTGAAGGTCGGTGTACGGAGGGTGCTTGTTTTCTGCTCTGCGAGATGCAACCATAATCTGCTCCTTAATATGGTAGAAGTGCACCTGAAGCAATACGTCCCTGGGAGTGGAGTCTGGCAGGAATGAGGGCTTAGGTATGCGGTGTATGCGATCCACAATGAGATCCTGAGGTGATAGCGAGGGTAGCAGGGTGGAGAAGAATGGCTGGGTATAAGATATAAGTTGTGTAGCAGGGACCGTTTCGGGGACCCCCCTTATTTTAAGGTTGTTCCTTCTGGAACAGTCTTCTAAATCTGCCACCTTGTTTTTTAGCCAGGTAATTTTGGCACTGTGGTTGCTATGAGCGTCCACCATAGTGTTGAAGGACGACGTGAGGTTCCCCACACACTGCTTCATTTGATCTACCCTGTCTCCTAGGGCCTGTACCTCCCTGCGGAAGTTATTAATGCCAGCCATTAAGTCAGTATGCAGAGACGCCTTAAGGGACATCAGCATCTCTTTTAGAACAGTTTCAGACACAGGCCTGTCTGATGTGGAGAATGCTGCCATTGGGTCTGGCACTGCTTACCTCCATATCCAGGTCCCCAGGCGTTCTGTCTGGGAAGGCAGTCCTCATCTTTTGTTTAACCGGGCTCCTGGTGGAGGGACTGGAGCCGCCGGAGGACGAGCCGCTGTGCGGGGGAGATGCACGCAGGGAGCTGTGCTGTCCTGTGTGAGATCCAGACGCTATAGCAGCTCGCGTCTCCTGCACTGTCCCCAGAGCACCGGCGCCATTTTGTGTATTCCCGCGCGCCGCAAAGAAGTCTGTGACTTTCTTCGGGGACTGATTGTTTTTCCTTTGGTGGGTCATCTCGGCGTGTGCGGCAGGTTCCGAGGAGGTGATAGGTGCCGGTCAGTCGTCGGTGGACGCGGTCGTTGTCTAATTCTCTCCCGTGGCTAGACGGAGCTCCTGTCTTTACGCGGCCATGTCAGAGCTCGGTCGCCATGACCCCCCACAAGGGGGCACTCTTTACGTCTGGAGGAAAAGAGATTTCATCTCCAAATACGGAAAGGTTTCTTCACAGTAAGAGCTGTGAAAATGTGGAACAGACTAGACATGTGCACAGAAAAAAAAATTGTCTTTTTTTGTTCCGTTTCGTATCGTTCCGTTTTTTTCGTTTCCGTTCATTTTTCGTAAGATGCCCGTTTTCCTGTTCGTTTCCCGTTCGTTTTTCGTATGAAGCAATTTTTTCGGATTCCGATCGTTTCATATTTTCGTTACCGTTTTATTTTCGTACATGCAGGATGGTTCGTCATTCTGTTTAATTCATGTTCGTTACTTGTTAGACAATAATTTTCGTGAATTTTCGTCAAAGATTTGCATTCTGTATTTTGAATTTCTTTTTCTGTTCGTATTTTCAGTCGTATGTTCATATGACATCTATAACAAAAGATTTGCATTCTGTATTTTGAATTCCTATTTTCTGTTCGTATTTTGTATTCAAAATACAGAATGCAAACCTTTTGTTATAGATGTCATATGAACATACAACTGAAAATAGCAAAAGAAAAGGGTTTCAAGATACAGAATGCAAATCTTTTGTTATAGATGTGATTTTCGTTTTTTTGAATGGGCAGTCAGTGAGTGTAGTTAGTGAAGCAGCTTTTCTTTTGTGCTGAGTACAGTGAGTAGTAAAGCCAAATAAACTTTTCTGTGGATTTTCATCTGAAGGGATATCAGTTGGCCAGACTTTTGAACCCAAAAATGGTTTTCTGATGTGGTTTGAAAACAAACTAATTTTCTGAGAACGAACGGAAAACAATCATTTTTATGTCTGTGGTTAAAAAAAGTCTGACCAAGTGTATGGGGCTTAACAATAGTTAATATGGATGAGCCGCGTGTTGAAAGTGCCGCGGATCCCGCGATATATTTACGAAAGTACAAAATGACGAAAATCCTTTTTCTGTTCATATTTTCAGTCGCATGTTCATATGACATCTATAACAAAAGATTTGCATTCTGTATTTTGAATACAAAATACGAACAGAAAATAGGAATTCAAAATACAGCATGCAAATCTTTTGTTATAGATGTGATATGAACAATGAACATACGACTGAAAACAAACAGAAAAAGGATTCAAACAAAATACAGAATGCAAATATTTTGTTATAGATGTCATTTTCGTTCTTTTGCCGTTTTCGTTTTGTCGTTTTTTTCTTCGGATCGTTCGTTCTCGTATTTGCGGTTGTTCGTTATGCGGCTCATTCGTAATCCCGTTGTTTTTTTTCATATTTTGGTGCTTTAATTTTTTCGTATGTACACATTATCCCGCGGGTACGAAAATGAACATTTTCGTACGAAAATAACATTCGTACGAACGGGAATGCACATATCTAGAACAGACTCCCTCCAGAGGTGGTTCTGGCCAGCTCAGTAGATTGCTTTAAGAGAGGCCTGGATTCTTTCCTAAATGTACATAATATAACTGAGTACTAAGATTTGTAGGTAAAGTTGATCCAGGGTAAATCCGATTGCCTCTCGGGGGATCAGGAAGGAATTTTTTCCCCTCCTGTAGCAAATTGGATCATCGCTTACTATTGGAGTCTGGGGAGAAGTGATTTATCAAATTTGCTCACACAACATTTCTCTTAGCTCATATCTAAATTTAGTGACAGTTGCAGAATCAGGGTTGAGCTTGTTTTTGGTCTCTAGATTATGAAAATCAGATTATTATTTTTTTTTTAGCTTGTGCACTAAGTTGCCAGATTATACCTCTCAAGTACTGTATGTCTTATGGGAATTCCACAAAAAAAGGTGTCTGGGACTGAAGGATGTAGGCAGGTGCAGTATGACAGGTGGCGCTGTTGCTGCCACCCAGCAGAGAGAGTGGAGGAATGAGGAATGCACATTTCTCTTGGACCTCAGCCATCAGTCTCTGTGCATTGCTGTACTGTAGAGTACAGTATAACCTTCTGTGAGTGTTGCTTCCAGTTCTAAGCCACTGCATAGACTCTGTTACAGAATTTTGGAACGCTTTTGACAATAAAATGTCTGCAACTTCAACAGCTGTGTTTGCCATGCCTATCCTCTGGGGTGCTTACCACCTGTGCCCCTTCAGCCTACAAGGGGCATTCATGTTGAAATATTCCCAGAGATGCTGAGAGATCAAAGCAGTGTTGCAGGGGGTGTTCATTCCCATAGCATTATATCTTCACAGGTACACAGGTGAGCAGGTGTCCCTCTCCTACACTATTATAGAGATAGCAGAATGGTCTGACTGAGTGATATCAGAGATGGAGGAGGACATGCGCTGTAGCAGCCACTTATGTAGCACAAAATGAGTCAATACGTGAGTATGACTCATGTCTAGAAGGAGACAAAAGTAAGCTCTCTTTCATTGGCGTGATGGCAGAGCCACTCTTGGTATATATACTCACTTTGGAATAGGTAGTATAATGAGGGACTTCCCACCTTAGTGGGAGAAGTGGAGTCCAGCTTCCACCTCAATGTTGATGTCCCTGCATAACAGGACTAGTCTGTCTGATGTGGGGGTGCAGTAAAAAATGTCAGGTGGGCAGAGGATGCAATGTCAGCAGGGCAGTGTATAGGACTTAGTAGGGCAGTATACAGGGATCAGAATTGCAGAGGATAGGGCTATCAGTTTGTAGGGCAGTGTACAGAGACCATGTATGTATGTATGAGTATGTAGGGCTGTGTGCAGGGGGTCAGCAGGGCAGAGAATAAGAGGTCAGCAGGGGAGTGTACAAGAGTCAGTGGGGAAGTGTTGAAGGACCCTCTGTCCTCCTATACCTCTGTTACTTTTTATCACCTTTATTACTGTATAATTACATTTCCTTATTGCTGACATTTCTCCATTTCACCAACTCAGACCTGCACAGGGAGCAATATATAATGATCCAACAGGGATCAGAATTACAGAATCAGAATGCTCAAAGCTTTAATTTCCGTGTTCATTCTTTTAAAAGATTCAAAATACAGGATATAATGATTCACACAATACAGGATATCAGATGACATAAGGGTGTCACTTACGTATGCTGTATTGCTAAATAAGGACAAGCTCCCCCTGTGTGGAGTGTGTTTATTGACCCCCAAAGATACCCTCCAATATGTGAACATATTACCAGAACTCTTATGTATATGTGTTCTTATAATTGTTTGTTCCCTTCCAAACATTATTGTGTACGTATGTCCTTACAGTTAAGCTAAAGCTAGAATCACTTATCCTTTCTCTACTTTAAGCAATTTCCTGAATACACAGTGTGACATTTAATATTTCATTTAAAGCAATAGCTCAGCCTTAGTTTCATAAAGTGTTGCAAAAAGTTATATATGATTAATACAGTCAGATGATCAATAATCTAGGACAGCCACTATCCTATCAATCCTTCTCTGTGTTTCTTTTAAAAAAGGAACACTCATATACGGTAAGTCTAACTCATAATTCTCATAATCTTAGCCTGCCTCACCCTCCTAGACTCTATCTTTGAAATCATACACATAACAAATTTGATTGCAAAGTATACAAAGAGAAATAAAATATGTGCCATTAGAATAAACATGTATAAAACAGATAACAAGAAACACATCAGAATTAGTAGCTATCAAGATCTCAGCTGTATAGCAATTATCCATGAAAAATAAAGGTGATGGGAATGAAAGGAGGGGGGGGGGGGCATGACAGTCTGTAGATTAATGACATTTAATTTACTAAACTTATAAAATACCTCCAAAGAATTTGATTCTGTACTCATCCATGCATTCAGAAGATTCTCCACCCCATAAAAATGTGCCTCTTTGTAAGGACAGAACTTGACATCTACAGACAGAATGGAAATTACGCTTTTGGGCTAGGTTTGGGCCTTCGGGCTGGCACATCAGATCTCTCTCTCGTGGTGTTCATTATAACTCTCAGGCCTTGGGTTGGCATCATGGCTCCTCCTCTTTTCCCCAGCAAGAGTCCCCCTTTAACCCTTAAGTTCAAAAGGTGGAGGAAAGGTCATACTGAAATGATGGATTTGCAAAGCTTTTGGACTCATCCCAGGACCTCTTGTGGCATTAGAACAACAAAGATTTCCATGTAAAAGATATACCGTAGTTATTTCCTTAAATAGTAGGCATCTGGATCAGAGAGGCATTAATTGGGGAGGGGGTAATTTCTTCACATTAGGTGGGAGTAGATACTCTCCAGCCAACACGTAGATGTCCGATGCTGCATCTGTCTCCCGCTGCCTCTGCACTGAGAACCGAACGATTGAACACTACTGATGACTCTTTCTCTCAGCTCCCCTATCAGAGAGCTTCTTACTGTCACTTAGTAGCTCTCCGCTCTTCCCCCCACAATCACTGGAGCACTGAGCTGGTGAGTGGTGGTGAGCTGCTGTCTCAGGCTCTTAGCGGCTCACTGAGAGGCTGAGACAGGTATCAGTCCAGGCAACTAGCCGATCCAGACTTTATTGTCATGGTGATGCAGTGCCTGGACTGATTCATGTGACATCAGCAGAGAGCATACTTCAGTCCGCTCTCTGCTGAAAACAGGTCACAGGAGTTCAAAACTAATTGCACACCTGTGACCCATAGGAGAAGCTCAGCCAAACAAGCTCAGGCTAGACTTTGCCTTTAATTAAATCAAACATAAGTCCATAAGTTCATTAAGATTGCAGAAATAAAATGTTTCCTAGCAACAGTTTTCATTTTCATTACTAGACATGTATAGATTCAATAAAACAAGATCCTCTGGACCCAAGTGAAACCCGAGGGTCACAGAACAGAACATTTTACCCAAGCACATATTCTGTTACATAAATTTGTAAATGTACCTGACTATCATTAGCAAAATAAAACAGTAGGGGGTTTAAGCAACATTACACAATTAACACTGTACAGCTGAAATTCTGGAAATTCTAAAAGTATTATGCTGTGTACACACGATCGTTTTTCCGGCATGAAAAAAAAAACGTTGTTTTTCAGCATGTAGAAAAAACAATGTTTTTCCAACTTTATTAAAAAAACGATGTTGCCCACACACCATAGTTTTAAAAAAATGATGAGCAAAGCGCAGTGACGTACAACACATACAGAGGCACTCTAAAGGGGAGGTTCCATTCAAACTCCCATCTCATAACTTACTTTTTAACGTTGTTTTAGCCCAGCCACACACACGATCATTTTTTACAACCCAAAAAACAACATTTTTAAAAACGACGTTAAAAAATGCAGAAGATGAAAAACAATGTGAAGTCCACACACGATCATTTTAAATTACGTTTTTAAAAACGTTGATTTTTTTAATGCCGAAAAATGATCGTGTGTATGCGGCATTAGATCCAAAAATAGTCACTTTAAAACTGTATTTAAACCAAACTTTCCCACCTAAAACCTTATCACTTCACAGATTCAATATCAAACTGTTGCAACTTTATTTTGGAAATGGTTATTTAATCTCAGTAACACTTCATGTACACTGCTGCTGGTAAACAGACGTTTAGGAGCAGTTGGGCATTTTTTTTTTCGCTGCCCCTGAACTCTGCTCTATGTTATCTTATCAGTACATGTACACAGGGTCGTTTATACTCATTTCTAGGCAGTTTTGGAAGGCAAAAAAATGCGTTCAGGAAGGATGTTCAGAGGCATTTGAAATGCGAAACGCCTGTAACAGCTTGTAAGCGCATATAAACAGGGTAACGTACATTTAGCCATGCTTCGTTTGTAGGTTTTTAACTATTTGGGAAAAAAAAACGCTCCTGAATTCAAATGCAGCTGTAATTGTGGCCAAACAAAAGTTTTTAAATGTTGGTTACTATTTGTTAAGTTAAATCGTTCAGCAGAGTTTGTAAAACGTCCAGTGTATATTAAGCCTTAAAGTATCAATAATTTCACCCTTTTTTTTACCAAAATCTTATTATCAAATTTTAATTCAGCTAAAAAACCCTAAAGGAGAAATATTAGGCTTAATATACAACTTTTCTTCATAAATACCATCCTAAGGCAGGGGTGTCCAAACTTTTTTCAAAGAGTTCCAGATTTGTTGAAGTGAACATGCGTGAGGGCCGACCATTTTGCTTGCGATTCTGTGAACCATTAAAAAAAGGGATTTTTAATAACAGCTTACCTGTAAAATCCTTTTCTTGGAGTACATCACGGGACACAGAGCGCATAGTCATTACATATGGGTTATATGGGTACCTTCAGGTGTGGACACTGGTGTAATCAACTTCACAGGAAGTTCCTCCTATATAACCCCCTCCCACTGAGAGTGCTTTAGTTTTGTAGCAAGCAATTTCTCTGAGGTTACACAATGTTCCCCAAAAAGAGGGGTGGGAGCTCTGTGTCCCGTGATGTACTCCAAGAAAAGGATTTTACAGGTAAGCTGTTATTAAAAATCCCTTTTTCTTGATCGTACATCACGGGACACAGAGCGCATAGTCATACATATGGGATGTCCCAAAGCAATGCTCCATGAAGGGAGGAGACCGTAAGGCCAAAAATAGCCAAACAGAAAAATATATCAGGAGGTAAAATAGCTCCACCAACAGAAAAAAGGGGGCGCGAACCGGCCAGAGGATTCTATACTGCTGCCCGTAGGACCGCCTGCCCAAATGCTGCGTCCGCAGCCTTTGTGACGTCCAACTTATAAAATTTAGTAAACGTATGTACGGAAGACCAGGTTGCCGCTTTGCAAACCTGTGCCATAGAGATCTGATGGTGTGCCGCCCAAGAGGCACTCATGGCCCTCGTAGAATGGGCTTTAACTGATAAGGGAGGTGGAACGCGCTTCAGGCCATAGGCCTGAAAAATCAGCTGCTTAATCCACCTAGCCAAGGAAGACTTGGCAGCCGGCTGACCCTTCTTGGGGCCATCCGGAAGAACGAAAAGCACATCTGTTTTCCGAATCTTTTCTGTAGCCTTGAGATAAACCCTCATGGCTCGGACCACATCCAAAGTATGAAGCAATCTTTCCTCTCTGGACTGGGAGTAGGAAGAAGGAGGATGGTAGGACTAGGTCCTGATTCAAGTGAAAACTGGATATGACCTTAGGAAGGAAAGAAGGCTGAGGCCGCAGAACCACTCTGTCCTTATGCAGAATCAGGTACGGTTCCCTGCAAGACAAGGCTGCCAGCTCGGAGACCCTTCTGGCCGAAGCCATAGCCACCAAGAAAACCAACTTTCGTTTAGCAGCACAAGAGGAGGATTTCTGTCAGAGGTTCAAACGGCTGCTTTTGTAAAGCTGACAAGACCAGATTTAAATTCCAGGGGCAGAGGGGAGCTCTAATAGGGGATTTACATGCAAGACCCCCTGCAAAAAGGTTTCACAATGCAAATGTGTGGCCAAGGCCTTTGAAACCATATCGATAAGGCAGACACCTGCCCCTTTAGAGTACTAAGAGCCAACCCTTGTCAACGCCAACCTGGAGAATCGCAAGATCCTGTCAATAAAAAAACTTGCGAGGATGCCCTCCTTGAGACTCGCACCCTCCACATAGGTTCTCCAGACTCTGTAATAGATATTTCTAGAGACTGGCTTTCTAGCTTGAATTAACGTAGATATGACTTGGGCTGAGAGGCCTCTGCCCTTAAGAATTAGAGATTCAGCCGCCAAGCCATCAAATTTAGCTGCTGTGAAGCAGGGGTGGTAGATCGGGCCCTGAGACAGCAGATCTGGGCGCAGGGGGAGTGGCCACGGTGCCCTTACTGACATCCTCACGATGAGTGCGTACCAAGCCCTTCTGGGCCAGGCTGGGCCACCAGGATCACCGGCCTGCGCTCCACCCTGATCCTTCGTAGAAGGCGGGGAATCATCTGTAGTGGAGGGAACGCATACAGGAGAGAAAACTGGTGCCAGGGGCAAACCAACGCAACGGTCCCGTAGGCCGAGGGGTCCCTGGCTCGGGATACGAATTTGTCCAATTTCTTGTTGAATCTTGTTGCCATGATGTCCACATCGGGAACTCCGAATCTTTGCAAATCTCTTGGAATACCTGGGGGTGAAGAGACACTCTCTCCCGGGAGTAACTGTTGACGACTCAAAAAATCAGCTTGAGAATTGTCTATCCCTGGGATGAACACTGCTGAGATGCAGGTACATGGGCTTCGGCCCATGAAAAAATCAGGTTTACTTCCCTTTGAGCCGCTAGGCTCCTTGTGCCCCCTGGTGGGTTATGTATGCCACCGCCGTGGCATTGTCGGACTGTATCCTTACTGGCAGACCCTGCAGGGGGAGAGTCCAGGCGACCAGGGCCAACCGAGCAGCTCTGATCTCTAGGACATTGATGGAAGCAGACTTTCTGCCTCTGACCACTGTCCCTGCTGGGTCCGTTTTCCTAAGATTGCCCCCAACAACTGTTAGGCTGGCATCTGTGGTTACTATTTTCCACGAGATGGGGCAAAAGGTTTTCCCTTTTGATAATTTTGAGGGATCAGCCACCAGTACAGGCTGTGTCTGACTCCTGGGGAAAGAACTAATGGACGGTCTAATGCCTGTATGGACTTGTTCCAAGCAGAGAGAATAGATGCTTGCAGAATTCTGGTATGGATCTGGGCATAGGGCGCTGCTTCGAAGGCGGCCACCATCTTTCCCAGCAGTCGCATGCATAGGCGAATAGTCGGCTTCTTTTTTGCCTAAGACTATTTGAATCGTTTGAATCAACGACCTGATCTTCTTTTTGAGAGTACCCCTCTGGCATTCTGTATCTAACCGAAAGCCTAGATATTCAACTGTCTTGTGGGTTGTAACCTTGATTTTCTTCTTGTTTCACAATCCACCCGAACACTTCTAGATGCCGCACTGTGCGGACTACTGCATGATTGAGGATGGAAGCTGAACTGTCGATAATCAGGAGATCGTCCAGGTATGCCAGGACCAAGATGCCTTCTGTCCTTAGGACGGCTAGCACCGGGGGCTAACACCTTTGTGAATACCCGTGAGCTGTTGCCAACCCGAAAGGGAGGGCTACGAACTGGTAATGACTTTGATTTATCGTAAAACGAAGAAACTTGTCTGGGTAAATCGGCACATGCAGATATGCATCCTTTATGTCTATAGATGCTAGGAAGTCGCCCTGATGCAGGCTGGCTGTCACTGAACGTATGGAGTCCATACGAAAGGTCTGAATCCTTAGAAAGCGATTTAGGCGTTTGAGGTCTAATATAGGCCTGACGTCGCCATTGGTTTTGGTATAACAAAAAGGTTGGAGTAGAATCCCAGACCCCTTTCTTGGGTTGGTACTTCTACAATTACTCCTTGGAGCAAGAGGCGATCCAACGCCTTTACGAGAGAGGCCCTCTTTAACGGGTCGCTTGGAAGACTTGACCCCTGAAAATGAGGAGGGGGGATTTCTCGAAGCTCTAGTTTGTAGCCTGAGGCTACTACGGACCGAACCCAAGCGTCGGGAATTCTGGCCTTCCAGACCTCCCAGACTTCAGAAAAACTGAAGCCTCCCCCCCCCCCAAGAGAGTGGGGGCGCCCCTTCATGAATCTGACTTGATGACTGGTTAGCCGGCTTGCGAGACCAGGGTCTCTTGTTTGCCGCGGCTTGTCCCTGTGGGCGGCTATTAACTGCTGAACGCCCGGGAGGCCGTCGATACTGACGAGAAGTCGAAGGGGCCGAGCCTACAATGGCCTGTCGTTTAAACGTGGGCCCACGCGGTCTTTTCTTGACCGGTAAGGAAGTACTTTTTCCACTTGATATGGTGTGGATATATTTATCTAGGTCTTCCCCGAATAGTCTTTCCCCATGAAAGGGAAACCCTGCTAAAAGCTTTTTGCAGGGTGCCTCTGCTGACCAGTTCTTTAGCCACAAAAGACGACGCGCATGTGAACCATCAGTAGAGATGAACGGGATGCCTGTTGGATGGAGTCCTTAATAGCATCTATTGCAAAGCAGAGAGCCCTAGGGAATTCTGCTAATTCATGAGTATGCTGAGCCGGCATGTCCTTTAATATATTTTTTGCCTGATCCTTCAAGGCCTGACAAACACCAATGGCTGCTACTGCTGGCTGAACCATGGCACCTACTGAGGTGAAAGCTGCTTTCAGTAGGGTCTCGAATTTCTTGTCGACCGGATCCTTGAACATATGGACATTTTCAACCGGACAAGTCAGGGATTTATTCACGCAGGAAATGGCTGCGTCCACTGTAGGAGAGCCCATTTCTTTACATATTCCTCTTCCATAGGGTAAGAGAATAGAGAATCTTTTAGGAGGGACAAAGATTCTATCAGGTCGAGCCCAATCCTGGTAAATCACGTTCCGCAGAAGGGGGTGCATTGGAAAAGATGCACAAGTTAATGGAGCCTTTAAAGAACCCAATGAGGATACCTCCGGGGCTACTAGTTCTGGCACTGGAAGTTTAAAGGCAGTGCGAACCATATCTGTCAAAGACTGGATCCACAGGCCCTCCGCTTGAGAGGCCGAAAAATATTCATCTATAGTGGAATTTTCCCTGTTCTGAACCGTCGGGACTTGGTCTGCCTGATCCCCTTGTGGTCCTTTGGGTCCGTCTCTGCAAGAGAGCACATCTGAAACCCATCTGAAGTGAGGATCTAGCCGCTTGCTACTTGGCAAAGACGGGAAACAACGCAGTTAACCTTTTCTCTAGCCCACACAATGGTGGCTGCTAGCATTTCTTCCGTCACGTAAACGGGAATGGGTGGATCGGGGGCCGCCTCTGCCCCCAGCACCCCAATGGCTCTTGTACTATGCCACTCGGTGTCCTGACTGGCAAAGGGTGGGGCCGTAGAAGCCTGGGCCCAAATCCTCTGACCCCGATGGAGACCCCTTTTGCTTTTTGGCACCTTTAGCAGCCTTGGCTGGTCCAGATCCCTTTGGAGCCATTGTACAACCTTGGGTCACCCTATAGCCAACACCTGACTGTTGCAGCTAGGAGTAACCAATATGAGGGCAGGTATGAGGAAAATGAAAAAAGAACTAATTTCTCTCTTTTTCTTTTTTTTTTTTTTTTTAAAAATTTTTTTTTTTACCCGCCTGGGAGGTGGCAATACTGAGGAAACCTGTGAGTATTGACACACCAATGCCCGTTAGCCGGAGTCCAAGGTAGACTCAGATACTGCTGGATCTAAGGCTGAGTCCCTTTAAGCAAAAAAACTTTTTTTTTTTTCTTGTCAATAGTAGACCTAAGTCCTAGACCTGAAGATCCACAAAACCGCCACTAGGTGTCCCTGTGTGGCCAAAAGACCCAGCTGCACGCTCTGTATCCTTTCTTCCTCTGCCTCCAGGAGGAAAGACCAGCCAGAGAAAAGTTTTTCCTTTATACAGACCCTGACGCTGCTGGCCCGCCCCCCCAACGCACGCCGACTCCATAAAAGGCGGCGTGCACGCGCGCGCGTATGCGCGCGCACACACGCAAGGCGCACAATCGCGTGCACACACGCGCGCACACACACGCGCCACAATCGCGCGCAACCACGCTGAAAACCACATGGAGGAAGCAGAGCAGAGGAACAACATGGACCAGCGTTATGCAGCACCAACAGACACCAGGTAAGCACTAATATTATTGTAGTGCACACACAGCGAGGAAGCTGTCCCCTTGGGCTTCCTAAGAAACAGGAGTTTTTACCAGCAGCAATTTCCTCTTTAAAACATGTGGGGTTGCAGTATCAGTGTTAACAGGCAGACCTGGGTGAGTAGCAAATATATAACTTACACAAGTATACATATATCTACATGTTATCTGGGTAAACATTAGAATCCCATCCTGCCTCAACAGACATAGTGGAGATAGAGTGGCTGATGCACAAGCATACTGTTAGCCAACCCAGAACCCCCAGGGGGATACCTACTGTCGAACCAAGTCCCGCAGGTTCCCTCTTACCTGCTCCACGCACGCCGCAGGGTTTTGCAAAATGCAAGAGGCCCAACCTTCCCCCCATCTCCGTGGGTATTGTCTTGGACCTTCAGGGACCGGGGTCCTGTGTTAAGGAACCCACACCCCTGGACCTATATAGCATCCTGGCATCAGTAGCGTTTAGTTCTTGGAAGAGACTAAGGCACTGGAGCCCAGAATCCAGCCCTCCAAGGAGAGGCATTATAGGCAAAACCCCACTCCAGCAGGGCCCGGGTACCGTACATCTTGGCTCTGAAGCACTTCGGAACGGATCCGGCTAGCTATCCTGGGTCCCGAGACCTCCGAGGGACAGCTAGACGTGACCAACACCTAAGACACTGGCGAAAAAACTAAAGCACTCTCAGTGGGAGGGGTTATATAGGGAGGAACTTCCTGTGAAGTTGATTCACACCATGTCCACACCTGAAGGTACCCATATAACCCATATGTAATGACTATGCGCTCTGTGTCCCGTGATGTACGATCAAGAAAGTGTGTTTGTTCAAGCTATAATATACACCTCCCAACAAATTATCTCTTGCCTTTGTGGCTGTGTGTGATGAAGAGATGAGCTCAGGCATGCTATTTGGATATACCGTATTTATCGGCGTATAACATGCACCTTCACTTCAAAAATTCTTACATTTTAAATAGAGGACCGTGAAGAAGAATAAGGGTCATAGATCATCAATGCAGCCTCACAAGTGCCATAAATGCAGCACCCCCCATTGCCATGAATGCAGCACCTCGTTGCCCTGAATGCAGCACCTCCCTTGCCCTAAATGCAGCACCTCTCCCCTTGCCCTGAATGCAGCACCCAGTTGCCCTGAATGCAGCACCTCCATTGCCCAGAATGCAGGAACCCCTGTTGCCATGAATGCAGCACCCCCGTTGCCATAAATGCAGCACCCAGTTGTCATGAATGCAGCACCCCCCTTGACATGAATGCAGCACCCCCCTTGACATGAATGCAGCACACCCCCCACTGTCCTGAATGCAGCACCCCCCATTGTCCTGAATGAAGAACCCCCATTGTCCTGAATGCTGAACCCCCATTGTCCTAAATGCAGAACCCCACTTGTCATGAATGCAGCACCCCCCTTGACATGAATGCAGCACCCCCCATTGTCCTGAATGCAGCACCCCCCATTGTCCTGAATGCAGAACCCCCATGTCCCTGAATGCTGAACCCCCATTGTCCTAAATGCAGAACCCCACTAGTCATGAATGCAGCACCCCCCCTTGTCCTGAATGCAGCACCCCCTTGCCCTGAATGCAGCAACACCCCTTGCCATGAATGCAGTACCCCCTTGCCATGAATGCACAGCCCCCTTGACATGAGTGCAGCACCCCCCTTGAGATGAATGCAGACTCACCATTGCAGCCTGATTCATGCCCATCTGCAGCATTGGAGGAGACAGGGAGGGGTGGGACGGGCACCGACAGACACACAGGAGAAAATCCTGTTTTATCGGTGGCCTCTTTAATAGAAAATCCCGCCTCCTGTGATGGACAGAACAGTTGTCCAATGCCAGCCCAGGAGACGGGACTTCCTTTTACAGAGATTGCCGGTGCAAACAGGAAATTACTCCTGTATGCATGGCGCTCGTCCAGCCTCCCCTCCGGAGCCAGCATGTATTTATTTTGTAGCCTCCAGCGCTCTGGGATTTGTTGGGGGCCACAAAAGATATGCATGTCAAAATGACCAGGCCCGCTCTGGCCCGCGGGCCGGACTTTGGACATGCCTGTCCTAATGCATACACATAATAACCTTGCCTTATGTATTTCAATGATTGAATAGTAAATCTTGTGCATTCATTAACCGCTTGCCGACCAGCACGCCGCAGTAATACGGCGGCAGGTCGGCACTGGGTGCGCGAGAGCCCGTAGCTCTACATCGCCACCTTTCGACGCCACTAGGGGGCGTGTGCGCGCCGCCGGCGGCCCGCGCGCCCCCCGCTCGCCCCCGAGTCCCCGTGCGTGTGCCCGGCGGGCCGCACGATCGCCGCCGGGCACACGCGATCGCTCGTTACAGAGCGGGGAACGGGAGCTGTGTGTGTAAACACACAGCGCTCGTTCCTGTCAGCGGGGGAAACGCTGATTTTCTGTTCATACAATGTATGAACGGAACATCAGTGATTCCTCTAGTAACAGTCCACCCCCCATACAGTTAGAACACAAATAGAACACACTTAACCCCTTCCCGCACCCCTAGTGTTAACCCCTCCCCGCCCAGTGAACCCTGGCCAATGGCATTTTTATAGTAATCCAATGCATTTTTATAGCATTGATCGCTAAAAAAATGCCAATGGTCCCAAAAATGTGTCAAAGTGTCCGAAGTGTCCGCCATAAGGTCGCAGTACTGAAAAAAAAACGCTGATCGCCGCCATTACTAGTAAAAAAAAAAATAATAATAATAAATAAAAATGCCAAAAACTACCCCCTATTTTGTAAACGCTATAACTTTTGCGCAAACCAATCAATAAACGCTAATTGCGATTTTTTTTACGAAAAATATGTAGAAGAATACGTATCAGCCTAAACTGAGGAAAAAAAGTTTTTTTTATATATTTTTGGGGGATATATTTATTACAGAAAAAAGAAAAATAATATTGTGCATTTTTTTCAAAATAGTCGCTCTGTTTTTGTTTATTAGCGCAAAAATAAAAACCGCAGAGATGATCAAATACACCAAAAGAAAGCTCTATTTGTGGGAAAAAAAGGACGCCAATTTTGTTTGGGAGCCACGTCGCATGACCGCGCAATTGTCAGTTAAAGCGACGCAGTGCCGAATCGCAAAAAGTGCTCTGGTCTTTGGACAGCAATATGGTCCGGGGGCTGAAGTGGTTAAACATAACCCAACACACTGTTGTATTATTCTTCTGTCTTGCCTTGACACAATAAAACACCAACAACCTCTCACCCCTCATTGGCCATTCCATTCATTAATTTTAGAATGCATTCTTCCATATATATTTTTCTCTATATCTATATGACAAATACTTTGGCCCAGATTCAGGTACATCGTGTGCATTATTGGACCGGCGTATTGGACTTTACGTTAGACTTGCGCAATTTTGCCGCGTAATCACCCTATTCTCGTAGCTTTTGCGCAGGAAATTGCGCAAGCGTAACCGTTTTTCTGAGGCGTAAGGAGGAGTAATACAAATTGGGAGGGACGTGGGCGTGTTACATTGAAATGAGAGCCGTGACCCCATGCAAATGAAGGGCCGGCCCGCTCGCGCATGGCGCGCGTGAAGGAGACCATGTCAGCTCCGCTGTGCGCATGCTCACAACTCGGGAGCGGCGCAATCAGTGAAATTGGAAATGGACTAGGCAACGTTGTGAACCACGCAGACAGCATAAATAGACACACACAACAAACGCACTTGCATTGCAAAAGTACATCCCTTTGTGTCCCTTCCCATTTAACCAAGTGCTTTTGTTCCTGTTGTTCGTTTGCGTTGTGTTTTGTAGTTGTCAGATTAGTGTTCTGTGTGATCAAGTGCTTGTTGGTATATTTGTGAAAGTGTTTTTTGATAAGTGTTTGAGAGACTGTTTGTTTGATTGATATATTTCTGTTGGTTTTTTTTCTTGCGTTTTTTTTGGTTTATATTGTTTGTGACAGTTTCTTGCTGAGTAGTTTTCTCTCTGTGTGTGTTTTTTTTGTGATTGTTTGTGCTTGTTTGTGTGAGTGAATTTTGTTGACTGGGACTGATTGTTTTTGGAAGTATGACTGAGAGAAAAAGAAAGCTGAATTTTACTGTGGGGGGAAAAATAAATTCTTGCCCGGCCCGGGCCATTAGCGAGTATGGGCGTTACCTCCACGGCCTGCAGAGTGCCAACACCACCCCGGCCAGGAGGAGGGAGATTTTGGATAGGATCACTGAGCAGGTCAATTCATCGGGGGAGGGGGAGACACGGACCAGGTCTGGGATTGACAAAAAAATCAACGACCTCCGGCGTCTGGTCCAAAAGTAAACTGGCTGGCCGCAATGCATGCCCATGCCAGGGGCACAGGAGGGGGCCCACATGCCGTATTAGTCTGACAGCGACGGAGCGTGCGGTGGCCCTGACCTTTCACCAGCATGAAGTGGAGGGCCTGCCAGGCTTTGACACAAGGTCCGGTCCCCGTGGTGCCAGGTAAGGTTTTTTTTTTTATCAGGTGTGTAGCATGTGTGGGGAGGGGTGAAAGGGAATATGTGCCAAGTGTGTGGATCCTCCAACCTGTGAATGTTTTGTGTGGCATGCCACAGATGTGCAGTGAGGGTGCAGGGCCATCTGGCTGAACCGCACCCACCCCAGGACAGCAGCCTAATGAGGCCCCCCCAACAAGGCCCGGAGTCCGCGGAGGGGGTTCAAGAGGAGGAGGGGAATCATGAGGAGG